>JANTPZ010090408.1:0-12864 GCA_025593235.1 Vachellia pachyceras | reverse complement strand
CACCTCCTCTATAGCTATTACCACAAAAGAGACATGTGTATACCTTCTGTGTCCCCTCCATTTTAAAGGTAACATGTGCCCATGCTGGATCAGTTTTCGTACGAAATAAGTTATTGGAAGTAAGACTAGGACTAGTGTTGGAATTGGAAGTAGGAGGGTCGGTAATAGGACTAGAAGTAACATGCTCATTTCCTGAACTTCCCACATCCATCCCTATAATATGCATGATACACACAAAGTTGATGACATTAACAAAAGCAGCACAAACTTGAAATGAAACTACAAAAATTGAGAGGAGCTAGGCCAAACCTTCCTCTGGTGATGTGTAATACTCCTTTGCTTTTTCTTTTTATCAACAAATTATTCAATTTATGAACCACTAAAACAAAAATTCAAAGGAGTAATGAGTAGCAAAAGAGCTTATGTACCAACCCATGCCGATCACTAAATTTCTTTTACTCTTTATTGCCAAAATTAAATCATGCTCTCATATTTCACTGAAAGACATCAAACATAAAATAAAACCTATGACAGAAATTCAGGACACAATATATGCGAAGATTTGGAAGTATAGATGTTCAACTGGTATGAATTTGAGGAAGGAATAATTTGGCACACAAATCCCAAGTTATCGACAAAGTGGATTGAGCAGGCACAGGGGAAAAACCTTAGGTCATATATTGGCATATACATCACATTATTTAACAAGATGTAGAAAGCCAACCGCAACATAATAAAATAGATTTACACAAATTTTGAAGTGGAGTTAATGTCTGGTAAATTCTTCCAAGAGGATTTGATATTGCATCAGACTTTCCCAGACATGATACATAAACATACACATGCCGTGTCATAAAATCAGATAAGCAAAACATTGAGCTTCACTTAGATCAGGGCAAGCCATGTGATGAATATCATGGTATTGTTACCTGTCACTTGTAAAATTTCTACATGATTAAGAAAGGAGAAGATATCACATCTAAGTTGAAATAATGAGTGGGCTTAACCCTCCCTTTCACACAAAAGAAGAAACAGGAGGACAAGAAACCATCTCTTTTGTTTTTCTTCCATTAACCTACAGTGTCCATTCCATGCAGATTTAATTGAAGAGCCTTGGACAAGCCCCCATGGCGCTCACATATCTCTGAGGACTCGTAAATCAAATCTTGTTTATGAATTAGGTGCCTGGGATTAAGGGAATATCTACAGAAATGAATTGAATAAACACAACCAAAACTATCCAGGGACCAGAATTGTGAAGTCCATAAGATAGCAACAATGTCTAAAATACACAACCCACTTTTATCGTTAAGTTGCAAAGACTTTGCAGCTTCACAGGAAAAATTTTATTTTGTTCATGTTCATGTCCTTCTAGGATACACAGAGTACAAAACAAAGAAACATATATGTAGGATGTACAACACAACACAACAGAGGTGGGAGTAGAAAGTTGCTCAAACACAACTTTGTAATTGTAAGAACAAAAGACAAAACAAAAGCAAGTAAAAAAACTTACAGCAGCTTCAACATTTGCTGGAGATTCATCATTAGGACTAGAAAGCATAGAAATGATGCTCAAAACTATACTCTCTACCTGCAAGATGATATACAAAATATTACAAGTTAACTTGTGTTCGGAGAAAAGAAAAGACAATGTTGTAAATAGCCCTACAAGCAAGAAGTACCATAAAATCAACATCAGAACTGGATATGAAGTGACACACCATTTCCACAGATATCCAGCAAAGTTAGGAATTAGCAGAGCAACCTTGAAATTTAACACTCCCAATTAGTTTTGATAGTCTTCACTAAAATTCTAGCTATTTCTATTTAGTAAACAGTGCTGAAAAGCTATCACTTCAACAGTTGAATTTTGATCTTAGAATATCTTTTTCCCCATTTTTTGGGGCAGAAGCCTTGAAACAATCACAAATCACAAAGTAGATATATATAAATCGTATATACAACTCATGTGAAGTTCAATCTGAATATATTTAGAGACTAGCCACAAGGTCAAGTGCAAAAATTTCCTGCCAGATGGGTGATGACAGAATTTTTTGGATAATTAATTCACAGCACTGGCATCTCCTGTAATTTGGGCTTGGCGTATCAAGTAAAGGAAACATGCATATTAAGAATAGGCTCACGACTCTCTGACTTGGCATCATATGCAATGTTAGTACTGCATGAGAACATTGACAAGCAAACCTCACCGACATCGCATGTGATTTGCATGACCAACCAGACAATTGATACCAGTAAAATAATTACAATATATAGCGAGTTTCTAGCACATCTCTAGAAATCGCTTTGTTTAAGCTTTAATTATTTTACAAGAGCATACAATGTTAAACTGTAGTTATGCTAATCTCAAATCTACTACCAAGCGCTGGTTTGATTGAGTCAGCAAAAACAAAGCAAGGCCACCCGCCAGCTTGATAATGAAAGGCACAATGCCATATTCTTTTTTCTTCAAGGGAAAAAAGGTATATAGAAAGAAAGATAATGGTTTTATATTGTCGCTTACTGTATGAACAGGTGTCCAGCGCTCACTTGCAAGTTCATATCCATTTGGATCCTCACCAGGAGGATGAAGAATTGATATGCAAACCCGTCCATCAGGATATACTACAAATGGAACAGCAATATAAGTTAATTATGTGTCATTTTAATTTTGACCAGTAGCATTGAGTCCCCAAACAAAAAACCCCCAAAACCAACCATTTGGATGCCATATCTCTGAAGTGAATTTCACTGAGGGTGGGCTGTTCGGGTAATTTGATGGAAAGCTCATGATAGCATTGAAGAATCCCCCTTCACTGCAAAACAGCGAAGCAGTGGTCAGTAACTTTCAGATGCCAAAAGGAAAACGGAAAGAGCACAAATATCAATCAGCAGAACTCAACCAACAAGAGACAAGCAGAGTGATGAGTTAGAAGCATCTTCGAACATTCACAAAGAAAAGCAAACCTACACATTAAGACAATCTGATGGATGCAATTGAATCAAAGTACCAATCTTGAGAGTTTGAGAGATAGCAAGAAGTTTGACACAGTTATAAGCAGTTTCGTCTAAATTACTTTCTTTACGTTTCCCCTTATCATTCACGAACGTCATCCCTTTAATCATCCAGTGAGGGTCAATACGACTTTGAAACTCCAGTACTCCATCTGCTACCCCCAACCCTTTTCGCTATTTCCCACAATGACATGTTCTGGGAAATCGGTGGAGAAGTGTTTTTACCAGTTTACATCGTAAACGTGTAGGGTAGATTATCTCGTTTTCCGGTGTATAGAAGCTTTCCCAAACACCTCCAATCTCTTAATTAAAAAATAGACAAACAAAAACAAGGGATTCATGCAATTACTATCTTGATTGAATCCAAGATCATTGGGGTACAGAAGAAGAAATCTTGAAAATTTAAAAGCCATTGGGAATCACCAAGACTGAAGCACTGCAACCCAGGCTTGAAAAGGCCCCGTACGTAATTGAAAGTATTATCTTCCGAAAGCCAAAGCCCATCCGCACACTTAACAAAAATACCCATTAAAAAATTATGACTGGATATGCTAGGGAAACATAAAAATCCAATTTACAATAGGAAATCATATTTATTTTTTGTAAGAGACGAAAGAAAAATGTTATATGCGCTTACTAAAGAGTATCGGGAGGTCCAATTATCGTGACACTCCATTCGAATATGTTGTTTTCGTCTACTAAACCGGCGGAGAACCCGTCGACGGGGTTTTTGCAAAGATCTGAAACCAGCAGAAGATGAATTAAAACACCACGGAAAATCCACGCGAAACTCTTTTCGCCTATCAATAGATTAATAATACCAACACAAAAAGCAAAGTCAGGGATTATGTCGCCGCTAACCTTTTAGCTGCTTTTGAAGGAGAAGGCTGGCTTGGGATGCCATCAACCAGCGGAGGTAGATAGGAATAGCTCCGAAGAGAGGGAATAGAGAGGGAGCTCCAATATTGTGAAAAAATGAGAAAATTCGAAAGCCGACACTTCGATTATTTATATGGAGAGAGATGCTTCCTCAATGCGGGCTCCACCGCAGGCTGTAGCCTATGCGCCCTGGTGGTGAAGTCGGAGGCTTCAATCCTATGCGACCTCCTTGTTGTGTGTATACAATAATGTCGAACCAAACGCGGCCGCGTAAGGAAATTGCGGCGACTGGTGGCACCGGAAATCGGTTTATCATGTTCGAGTATCCTCTGTTACACAGGCTACGCTGTAACGTTCTATATGATTTAAGTTTACGGCATTTTAAAAGTTACATTTTTAATGTTTTATTCTTAGCGTTATTTAAAGTTTGCTTGGAAGCCTGTGTAAAAATAATTTTTATAGAGTTCAAGGTAAAATCTAAATTTTGAAGAATAAGTTTTGGGATAATATTTTTACGAATTTCGAGGTAAAACCTGGATTTTTTGTGATATCAAAACCTAGATTTTGAAAGATATTACATTTGTGAAGTTATTGACTTTTACTGAGTTCGAAGCAAAAAGTAAGCAGCAATAAGATAAAAGAAAGAAAGAAAAAATAGAAAATAGAAAAATTATTAGAAAAAAATGTATAATTTAACAAGAAAATAGTTTTTTTTTCAAAACATAGATTTCAAACTAAGATTTTATATCCAAAATAGCTTTTATGAAAAAAAATTATATTTAGATAAAAACTAAATTTTGAACCAAAACATAAGTTTAAAACCGAGTTTTTATACCCAAAATAACTTTTTAAAATTTTTTTTTATTTGGGCAAAACCTAAATTGAGTTAAAACCTAGGTTTTGTAACTCAAATCTAAACATACTCCACAAAATCTAAATTTTGTAAGTAAAATATAAACAAACTCTTAAACAAGTCTAATGCCCTAGGAAAGGTGAGGGACACCAAACAAGATAGTCCCACACGCATGGACATGGTTTTGAAGTGCCTTGTGAAGCAGAAGAGTTATGTTGGGTTTTGATTGAAGGATGAAGGAAAGGAAAATTGCAACAGACTGGCTTTTTAAAATCAAGCAGTGGACAAATTATTGATGCAATTTGATTCTTAGTAATGGGGCGATAGGTACGATATACATTTAGATTGATATTCAAAAAAAAAAATTAAAACTACATAACAGTGTACCTTTTTATACTCCCCCTCTCTCTTCCAAGTATAAGACCCAACTGAGGTATTTATCTTAACTGTAAATTATCAACATAGGACTTCAATCTTTATTGTCTCCTCATTTTACTTTTTTTTTTTAACCATCCTAGTCATTTTCATAATACTTCTTATATTATTATTTTTCTTGCATTTAATACCCCTGTAAAAGAGGAATACTCAAGGAAAAGTGACACAAGTTTTTTGGCACAATGATGACAAATAATTAACTGAGCAATTCTTTGCTTGATCGTATTGAATTAATAATTAAGTGTTGTATTTATAATCAAAAGGGACCAACGTTAATAATAATTAACAATGAAAACAACGTTGAATGAGCAGCCAGGAGCATACGATGAATTTCAGAACACCAATCATTTCATCTGGAAATTCTAATATATAACGTAGACTTTGGAATTTAAGAACGTAGTGGCCTAAAAAAGGAATCTAGCCATTGAATATTGACCTTTGATGTGAGGGTTGGCAGCAACACCCCTGCAATGCCTATATTTTAAAATCCCAAAGCTGATCAATATTGTGCCTGTTTGGGAAGCCATTTCCCAAATGATGCACGTAAGTCGAGATAAAACCATCTTGAAATCTGTAAAAACCATCTTGAAATCTGTAAAAGCCATCTTAAAATCCGTAAAACCATCTCGAAATTTTCAAAATGTCTCGAAATCTGTAAAATCCATTTTTTCAACAGAATTCCCAAACGAGCACATTCAATGTAGAGGTTTAAAACTTAAAATGGAATAGGATACAGTAATGGGAGAGGAATTTCTCCACCTGGAACAACTAATACGTCTAACACCAACCATTAAAGATATAAATACGGATGAAGTCCTGGGCCATGATAACATTCATCAAGGTTCCCAGTTTGAGTCAAACACCAACCATCCCCCAGAGGTCAAATCTCCTATAAAGCAAAACTTTTAGGGGAAGAAGAGAAATCTTGGGATAGAGGCTAAGAGCGTATGAAAGATTGGACAAGGGAAGAAGCGGAATATGCTCTTATGATGACTCTCGAGCAACAAAAAGCCTTTGAGGCCATACCCAAGCTAAATATTTTAACTCTTGTGGGGCAACAGAAAGCCTTTGAGGCCATACCCAAGCTTTCCCTTTGAGCCCGAGCGTTAGACAATTGTTTAAAGGGTTGTGTCGTCCCTGAAAGGATGCACTTATTTTAACTCTTGTGGGTAGTACTAGTAATGCGGGTTGGACCCCCAGCCCGTCAAATTTGACGGGCTGTGGGCTGGCAAAAGTCAGCCTGCCACCCTCAACCTGTGGGTTAGGCGGGCTGGGCCCGCGGGTTGGCGGGCCAGCCCGTCTAACCTGTTTTTCTTTTATTTTTTTTGAAAAAAATATGTTTTATATACTTTTTTCATCCCAATATTTTTATACAAAGAAAAAAATAATATTAAATTCTATTTTTATGAAATTATTGAACACTTATTCATAGAATTTGAAAGAAAATAGCATAAATATGCAATCTTATAAGAAAAAAATTGGGTAAAAAAGGAAAAAAGAATTTATTTTTTAATTTTTTTAAAAAAAATAAAAAGCTGGCGGGCCAGGCTGCATGCTGGGGTTTTCCAGCCCCTGGGCTGGCCCGCATTCCCGATACTACTTGTGGGGAAACCAACAAGTCTGTGAATGATGAAGAACAGGGATTACTTCTATTAGACAATTTCGAAATTGTTGAATTACGTAACAGCTATTATGTGCTCAGATCATCTCATAAAGCTCTATGCTCTAAACTTCTATTTGATGGACCTTGACTACTACAAGGATGTTACTTAGCTATGCAACATTGGAGCCCTAACTTAAAGGTGAGGAAGTTAGCTGTGTGGGTTAGAGTTCCAACCTTACCGCTACATGTGTATTCTGAGAATTGTCTTCTAGAGCTAGGGAATTTGATAGGGAAAGCTTTGAAGGTAGATTTAAATACTCTTGCTCAGAAGGCCTAAAAGAGAGTAGAAAGGGTAGTAAAAAAGGGCAGTCACTACTAGGCCCAAAGTCATTTCTCCATTAACCAAAACAAGCAAGCTGGGAGAGCCTATCAACTTATACTTGGGTCCATAATCAATAAAAAGGAATTGATTTTGATGAAGCTTTTTTAATAAGGCAAGGTTTTGGTGACTCCTCAGGCCCACACACATTAACAAGTTCCAATAATGCACAACCAATGGAAGGTCTGCTTCTTTTTTGTTTGACAACTGGTTTAAGATGAACTGCCCGCTGATTGACCTAATCCCTAGCTTTGAAGCCTTTGATAATAGGAAGGAAAGAGCAGTCGATTATGTGGACTCTATGGGAAAGTGGGATAAAAACATATTGGGAATGCGGTTACATCCTCGTATCATCGATTGAATCGTGTGTGCTTAACCCCCGGCATGAGGAGAGAGGAGAGGATGTGTGTTATTGGAGACCATCCACTGAAGGTCATTTTACTATACATTATGCATATCATTTTCGTTTTGCAGGTACCTCTAAGCATGAAGAATCTATATGGAAGAACATATGGAAATGGCAGGGGTCAGAGAAGATCAAATCCTTCATATGGTTATTAGCTCATGGCAAAATTCTCACGGCGCGATATAGAGCTCGGTTGGGAATTACATAGACTACTAATTGTCCTTTTGGATGTGACCAAGAGGAGCAAATGGTGCACTTCGATATTGTGTGAATGTTAGAGATCGCTGGATATCTGTAGTTAAACCTCTCTTTGGGAAATGTTCACTACATTATAGGATACAAATTAGCTATGTTGGAATCTCAAACAGGTAGCGGGAAGAGAGTTTATGAATGCAGTAAGCAATCTGTTGGGACATAGGGGTGGACAAATGCAGTAAGTTATTTAGGGGGGAGAACCACAAGGGCCATAACAATGCTCACTCTAGTCTCTTTCGTGTATGTGGAGACCAAGATCTAGTAGTTCGGCATAGGTTTTAGGTAGGGGAACCTCATGTACCTCATGGTATTAACACTAATAGAATCGGCTTTGTTAACCTTGAGGTTGATGCATCGATGCTTGGGTCTGGTAGCAATGTTTGTGGTGGTTTTTTCCGTGATGAAGATGGTGTTTGGATAAGCAAGTTCATTTGTAGAATCATAGGGGGGAGCAATGGGCGGGCTAGGCTGCCCCGTGGGGTAACTCGCGCCTCGTCTGTGAAGGGTTAAACAGGTACGGGGTGCCCGCACCCATGGTAGAACCCGTTTTGACCCGTACAGACGGGTACGGGTCAAAACGAGCGGGTTGACACGGGTTACGGGTAGCCCGTACCACCCAAATCAACACAGCCAACAAACAAGTAAACCAACATACAACGAACAATCAACACCAGTGAATCCTTCTTCTTTGTACAATGAATATTGAAGCCTTGGACTAAGATGCAGATGAACAACATATTGAAAATGAACCGCAGATTTCAAGCTGAATAACAGACTTCAAACAAATTACAATGTCCTTTTCGTTCGATCATTACATTTACCTCCGATTGAAAGCTTTCAACCTTGATTGAAGCTGCAAGCCTACAACATGTGATCTGCGATTGAAGCTGTGACGATGAATCTGCTCAAGAGACCGCTCGGAGGCGTGAACGACGTCGTTTGAAGTGTAACCAGCGTTGACGGAGTTGGAATCCTGAGTCTGAGCCAGTGAGCCTCAAAGTGTGACAGATTCGTCAGGCACAGGCTAGCGCTCTTCCTGAACGAGTTCCCTTGAGTGAGTCGCACGCCGAATAGCATAATCATGTTCCCCTTAGACGATTCATCGCCGTCGCTTTAGCCGGAGACCCTCTTCCTCTTCCTCGTCAAGTTTGCCGTCGTCGAGATCTGCGCCTCTCCGCTCTCCTTCTCTCCCCCTTCCGATCGAGCTCTGCACTGCACCTTCTAGAGTAGAGCGTACAGCGTGTGTGGGTTGAGTTTTTTTAATTTGACTAGACAGAGGAGTCTGGGCTGGAGTTGTGGAGGAGAGGAGTGTTGGCTGGAGACTGGAGTCATGGAGGAGTGGAGCTGTGGAGGACCAGGAGTGAAGATTGAAGAGTGAAGCGAACGGGACTCAACATTTCACTCATTCAAATTTAATATTGAGATGCCCAGTCTGAGTCTCCATCTGTGTAACTCTGCTATCTGCTTTGCCGGTGTCCCAATCCCTAAGTCCCACAATGCAGAATAATTTTTTTTTGGCTCACCACTCAGACTCGCATCATTTCCTCCCGCTGTAGCAAAAGTCATTGGCATCATTTAAGGGCTCCAATTATGTTGGTCTTTTTTTTGCCAACCCAATTATGTTGGTCTAAAGGATTTAGGAAAGTTGATATGGTGATAATGGGCTTAAGTAATATATATCCCACGAACTTGACATCTATATTAAGGCTCGATGTATAGCGAGCATGATTAATTTATGATAATTTTGGGGTGAATGTTAGAAGGTGGTGGCTGGTGAGGAAACAAAAGGGAAATCCCCACGCGTCTCGAGTGATAGGCGACGGGTGGAGAGGGTGGTGCCATGATGATGTCATTGGGTGTGTTTGGTAAGCCATTCCCCCCAACGGATGTGTTTACCGAGACAAAACTTCTCTCACATAAAGTACCTTGTAATCTGTGTCCGTTTCTCCAACGGCCTTACCAAACACACTCATTTTAATCCAAATTGGCACTTGTCATCGTCTCAGTTGTTAAAGGTTTCACGATTATTATAACTTTTTGATTTCTTAAATTTGCTATCCTTTTAATTTTTATCACTCGAGTTTAAAATTAACGGTTTTAATTCATCAAATTTAATTATATTTAAAACATTTATTTGTATAATTTAACATTAATTTGAATCAAAACTAGGATGAGGATAAATCTAAGAGGCTAAAGATTTTTAAGTTAAAATTTTAAATTCTCACTATTTTCTCGGATCAACTCACTCTGATTGGGGTTTTGCCATAAAATCAAGGTTGGGTACTCTTAAGGTAATATCACACCATAACCATATAGCATTTCTAGCATATGAAACAATTGGATCCGTTTGGGAAAGTGGTGAAGAAGTGCCTTTACCATTTACGAGGTAAATATATGAAGGAGATTATCTCATTTTGCGAAAAATACTGTTGAACATGTTAATTCGTCAATCCAGTACCCCTCGGTGCTTTGCATCTCCATGTGCTGTTCCACATCTGATGCAGTCCCAAAGGCCCCAGGCATTGATCCATTCACCCACCTTTGACTCGCGGGTTAGTCCCTTACAAATTACAACATGGTGAATTTGAGTGCGAATTCCCATCAGGAGAGCTACCAACATTTTATGCTTGATAGTATTTGAAACAGAACTAGCTACCTTAATCAAAAAAAATAAACGTGTTTAAAAAAAAACAAAAATTCAAGTCAAAACAAGTCACCATTATTCTCTCACCCCTCCTTCCGCTAAACTTCGAAAGCCATGATTGGTTTATGGAGGATAAAGTACAAATTATTAAGCAAAAACAGGTAATTAAGCTGATCATGATACTCCTATTTTCTCTGCCGCGAAACATTTTGGAGACATGTGCAAGTACTATTCGGGTTCGGTGATTGCCCTGATTCAATTCTCGCTTAAGCAATCATGATAGCATTTGACTTTATAACTAAAGATCTTCATCATGTCTCTCATAAAAGTCCATCTTGTCTATCACACAGTAGTAATACCACTCTTACCAGCTCATCTTTAAATTTTAAAAAACGTACAAAAGGCAAAACTAGTGTGATATGCCTTCAACTACAAGACAATTTTACTTTACGCTATAGTGCGATGAACAAGGATGACATAACTGCACTCCCAACTCCAAATGTCTACGTGTTTAGAGACATCTCTGTTGAAATCTTCTGACCGAGAAACCATTACAATACTCTTAGACGCATATGTCAGCATCTCATGTTGGAAAATGAGTAGAATATGATAAAAGAATTTTCGCCTTTAGTAATTACTCTCAGATGTGTAGCATGCCCTTAATGACCGCACTAAAATGTGCTCAGAACTTGATTAAAGAATAAGGAATTAACCAATAACCTTGTGGTCTAGTGGTACGTAAGCTTCTTTGAAAATGGGAGGATATGGGTTTGGTCTTCCTTGTAATTTTACAAATGTAGAGCCTGCTCTTTAAACTCAGGAATCAGGTATTGGGAGGGTGTGAGGACAGCAAGGCCAAGCACTCGAGAGAAAAATAATAGCAAGGTACTTGTAAAGCTTTGTTTTTTGTTGTTATCATGGTAGCAATGATAACTGAGAAATGATAGCAGGTAAGAAGTCAATCCACAATGAGGACAAATCCAGATTCTCGATCCTATCAATAATCAAATCAGAATGCAAATACTGGCATAGGATTCCTGGGCATCTTTTAGCCAACTTCCTCCCATCAAATTTCAAGTTTGATTATCATTATATATCAGAAGACGCACCACGTAAAAACTGCTCCATATATCTCTCATTCTTGACAACATAACCCTGCTGCTACTCTCCCAACTCCAAGCAATGCCAAAAATGAGAAAACAAATCTCCCTCCGTCTTATCCTACTGTGCCTCTTACTTGCAGCTTCTCGGCTCAATGATTTCACTGCCAATGTTCAGGCCATTCCATCGGGTACATGCCCTCTTTCTTCCTTAACTTCTGATTGTTTCTGTTTATGTAGAAAAATACTCAAAGCTTTTGCTTGTATTGTTTCTCCTATGGCTAACCCCCCCGCTCATTTATGTGTTCCTTCCCGTCAGTTCATGTCAAGCTCAGAACCTTACGAACCAGCTCAATGCCACATTCTGGGCATGTCATACCATCATGGGTTAGTACGGCGGGGTTTAATCATATTCATTATGTGATTTTAATTCATCTAGGATGTTTGATTACGTAAAAAGCTTTCTTTGTCAAGAGGGTATCATTAGATGGATTTTAAAATTTCCTCCTCTTAAAGAAGTTCAAGAAAAAATTCCTCAGTGTTATGATGGCGAAAACAGTTTGTCATTGAAGAGGTTTACTTCTCAACTATTCGATTATCTTCAAATTTTAAGGAATTATCCCTGAACTTATAAGAAATGATCTGTTATTGTGATGCTCGTAAGTTGGAATATATATGATAGCTGAAATCGGTCTCTTCTATGTTTTTTCCCATGTTCTCAGGAAGCATGAGAACTTTA
This sequence comes from Vachellia pachyceras, assembly GCA_025593235.1. Classification (NCBI taxonomy): domain Eukaryota; kingdom Viridiplantae; phylum Streptophyta; class Magnoliopsida; order Fabales; family Fabaceae; genus Vachellia; species Vachellia pachyceras. The sequence continues at coordinate 553 of JANTPZ010090408.1, read as the reverse complement.
GTCATGCCACTTGTTAGAGTTTGTGTGTGTGTGTGTGACATAAATCTGATGCGTGTCATTGATTGGAAATTACAGGATGAAGATAAAAAGACTCGTAAAAGCCCATCAGGGCCGAATCCCATAGGGAATCACCGACCACCGTCTAAAACGTAAAGCGACGATCAGGATGAACACAGCCGTTCGACCCTCAACGGGGACAATAGTCACCGTTTCTCAGGAGTCTTGGAGATCCCAGTTTCTAGGAGCATTGGGGTTGTACAAAATGGGGTTTATTTAATAATTTAATATCTGTACTTTATAAGTTGTTATATCAGTCATCATCAAGTTTTCTTGCGTTCAGTAGGGTCTAGATATCATTCCTATTTCTTTTGCCACTTCCTATCAGGCTATCAGCTCGCCAATTTTTTTTTCGCATTGATTCGAATTCTTAAAACCTTCACACCTTTCTGCCATCATTCCCTTTAACTATGTCACAACTTCACGCAAGCAGCTCGATATTTTGCTCATGAAACATGGTGCCCGCTTGGGAACGCGGTAGAATAGTACTTTGACG
>JANTPZ010090407.1:0-28864 GCA_025593235.1 Vachellia pachyceras | reverse complement strand
TGGCACTTGGGGGATGCGTACAGCTGATAGGTCTTGATATGAGTGGGAACTTCCTCCATGGAAGTATTCCCTTATCCTTTAGGTCCTTAAAATCCCTCATCTACTTAGACCTCTCTAACAATAACCTGTCAGGTACAATCCCACAGGAACTAAAAGATTTCCCGATATTGGAGTCTTTGAACCTATCTTACAACCATTTTTATGGAGAGGTTCCAAGAGGAGGAGTGTTTGATAATATTACAGCTATTTCACTCGCAGGAAATGATAATCTTTGCGGTGGAATACCTCAATTAAAGCTACCTAGATGCCCAAATAAGCCGAAGAAGCATCTCATCAAAGTGGTAATCCTTGTCGTTGCGATAAGTGGTGCTCTTACTTGTTTTGCAGTTTGCCTAATCATTTGCAAGAGAAGAAAACATAAGAAGTTGCTTTCCTCCCCATCTTCCCCACAAAATACTCACTTGAGGGTTTCTTATAAAGAGCTACATGATGCAACCGATGGATTTTCTTCATCCAATTTGGTTGGTGTAGGAAGCTTTGGTTCTGTGTACAAAGGAACTCTTCAACAGTTTGAAAGACTTGTTGCAATAAAGGTGTTGAATCTTCAGGCGCATGGGGCAACAAAGACTTTCATTACAGAATGCAAAACTCTGAGTAAAGTCCGACATAGGAACCTTTTGAAGATTTTGACTTCATGTTCAAGTGTTGATTACAATGGCAATGATTTTAAGGCCCTAGTTTTTGAGTTCATGCCTAACGGGAGCTTGGATAATTGGCTGTCGGCAAATGAACTTGGTGAAACTAGAAATTCATGTATGAATTTTAGACAAAGATTTGGATGTAGCAATTGATGTGGCTTACGCTTTGGATTATCTTCATCATGATTTTGAGGAAACTCTTGTTCATTGCGACATCAAGCCAAGTAATGTTCTCCTAAGTGATGAAATGGTGGCACATTTGGGGGACTTTGGATTAGCCAGGCTTCTTCATGAGGTCGGAAGCAATTCTGGAGATGGTCAAACTACATCCTCAGCAATTAAGGGGACTGTTGGGTACATTCCTCCAGGTATGACTCTTCTTATGCTACTGATTTTATGTTCTTCAATGTGAGTTTTATTTATTTCCTATAATAATCATTAATTAATAGAGACTACATTTTGAGTGTCCAAAAGATTTTTATGATTCTCTCTAAAGAATATTAATGTTTGGTTAGAGTATGGAGAAAGTGGGCAAGTTACAACACAAGGAGATATCTATAGCTATGGGGTTCTTGTGCTAGAGATGCTCACTGGAAAGAAGCCAACAGATAGCATTTTTCACGAGGAACTAAGCCTACCCAAATTCTGCAAGCTAGCATTGCCAGATGGAGTGGATGAGATAGTGGATTCAAATTTGCTTGTTCTATCTGATAGAGACCGCTGTAGGGTTATGCAAAATTCATATATGGAACACAAAATTAAAGAGACTCTAGCTTGCTTTGCTCGGATCGGAGTGGCATGTTGTGCAGAATTGCCTGGTGAAAGAATGAACGTGAAAGATGTTTTAGCAGAGTTGCTTGTGATTAAGCAAAAGTTATCATCTTTGAACATTATGATATGAATCGGCACAAAGGGTCTTTTGGAGGTTGTTCTCTTTGAGTTGGTGTATTGCTTAGAAGTTGTAAACTATATATAGCTTTCTTTAGCTCATGTTTTGTATTGTATTCGGAGTTGCTTTGCTTTGGTTTCATCAGTTGTACTTCCTTTTTAAATTTACATTAAATTTCAGTTTGGTCCATTGGTATTAATTGAAAAGTGCCTTTAAGTCCTTTTTTCTTAATGACATTAGTAATTCTGTTTAACGAAAATTGTTAACTTATCAAATTTAAATTTTAATAAAATATGGTTACATTTTAAAATATAAAAATGATTATATTAAAAACTGATTTGGAAGCATATTTCGATATTGATATCATTTGATTGCATCATCACTATTTAAATTTATTGAGTCAACATTTAAATAAATTTAACGATGTTAAAAATAAATGACTAAAACTACGTTTTTAAATTCAAAGGATAAAAATGAACGTTGATGCAAATTAAGGATCAAATTTATAATTGAACAAATTTAATATGTATGTGTGTATTCAAATTCAAAGAAAAATATTTTTTTTTGGCTACATGAAAATATTTGTTTTTGTTAAAAAATGAAATACAAGCCCTTGTAAGGATTTATATTTCTTAGGCTTTTATTTGTTAAGCCTTTTTTGGTTCACGTCTTCTTGGATCTTTTTTCTATTATTTTCTTGCCTTATTATTAATGAAAAATCATTATATTTGAGCCAAAACATATTAATATCTTCAATTTAAAATATAATATTTTCATTCCTAATAAATATAAACATGATTTTAACTAATAGGTTGTATTTAGCGGAAAAAGTTAATCCTTCAAAGCATTGCAAACCAAACCAAGGTATGGATTCACGCTAAGAGATATATCTATATTTAATATTGAACAGTACTTCAAACATAATTAAGCTTATCATTCTCTATATCGTAATCGTTAGAATTCCTCACCCTAATTCCCAATATTGTTTGCGTGGAGAGTTAAGTCTTAAAAGCTTTCATTTTTCAAAAGTAAAAGCTACTTTTTTTAAAAAAAATTTGATTTACGAACTACAATGCAAGTATGTGAGAGGGGTTTTACCTTAACTTGTGTAAACATTTTTCGAATGGTAATGCAAAAGGGCTTATAGGTTATACTTGTTAGGAGAATTATAGGAGGTACAGATTAAATTTTTTAGAATTTTATATTTTGCTAAAAAAGCTTCATTGGGTTTAGAATTTAAAATAAAGACAACCATTTAAATATTTTTGAAAAATTATTAAAAAATCATCATTTTGAAAAATCAAATCACAGGCCAGTTTTGAAAGGCTTTCTTTATTAAACAAATTGCTCAATAGAAAAAACGGATCCGTTATTAAAACCTGAAACTGTAAATTTAGTAATTATTTATACTGAGTCGTTGTGTATAATTTTATCCTCGTTTATGTCTTATCGATTCTTCAAATTCTGAAGTTACGATTAACTATTCTAACATTTTTTTATTATTTTGCAGATAATTTTCATTAATTAGTTATAAATTTAAATATGTCAATCATAAAAAATTTTAGAATTTACATATTGTTTTAATTCGGTCCAATGTTTGAAGTATACTATAGATATTATTCAATCTATATACAAGATAGACTTGTATGCTTACATTTGTAATGAAAAATCACATTGACATAAATTAAAACAAAATTATTCTTACATACTTAATTCGTAAACCATAAATTCAATTGAAAAAGTAGATCCTACAGTTAATCCAAACAAGTCATAATTCTTTTGCTTCATATGCCTTATAATTTAAATAATATTGAGAATGGAGTTTTCTCCTCTCCTGAGCTCTTCTACTCCCTCCATTACTTTGGTTTCTCCCCCTCCTTCTTATTGTTTTCACTGTCATGCATTAATAATTTTATTATTATTTTAGTTGACTGTTTTTTTGGAGAGGTTGAAGACAAATTAGTTTGAAAAATGATGAATATATTAAATAATTTTTGAGGATTTTCATTTTTAAATAACATTATTTTCATCTTGTTTGGTGAGTAACCCGTTTTTTTATACATAAAATAAGTTTAAGTGGGTTCAGCACCGGTCCCCCACCAAAGTTAGAACACGGCCACATGCTCTTAATTTAAGCACTTACAAGGGACTTACGAAATCGTCTACCAAATGAGCCCTCACAACGGTAGAGGGAATCGAACTCACCTCCTTATGGGAGTTGAGTCTGTTCTTTACCATCTTTGCGTAACCATTTTGATAAAACACACAGGGTCACAGCGACGTGAGGGACAAGGCCTGGCATCATAATCGGAGGACATGTTCACCTCATAACGGTGAAAATTTGGGGCGTGCTCCACAGAACATGTTTTCTTATGGGCAAGACTTCCAGACATGGAGATTGAGGACACCTATACGTTTTCATGTTTGCCAAATCTTTACACCTCACTCGTATCTGAAAGTCTTCTTAATTATAACAAGGTTAAGGTTCATTCATCACCTGAAATATTTTTTAACTGTATTTAGTGTGTGCTCAAAAAATTGTACATCTAACACCCTAAAGAAGCATTTTTCTTGATACATCCAATATCACAAAGTTAATTGTTCGCTTAAAATTATAATATTTTTCTCTACAATACAAATGACTACCTCTATTATTACTTAAAACTTTCAAATTTACTATTTAAAGTTTTATATTTGGAACTTAAGTATCTGTTCTGTATGACGGGACTGGAGGAAAAATGAGCAGAGGGACAATTTTGTTTTTTTGAGTTGAATTTAAAAAGAAGGAGAAGTGTGGTTCAAAAATTTTAATTTTTTTTCATACACCTTATCCTTGTTAAAATTCCATAACCCAACTTTTTCAATTTTTTGAAATTACTCATAAAAATTTTTCTCTCCCCTCTCCCTTCAAATCCCTCGTACAAACAGCCCCAAAAAGTTCACATTCTGTATTGTTTCCATGTGATATATTCAAAGGGTTCTCCCAATTCATGTGGTCGGTCCCTCTTGTGATTGTAAAAGGAGATCTGCTAGCCATGATCCTTTTTAGAATAAAAAATATGATATTGATAGCCATATATGGGTCTTTCTTTTCTGTTTTAGAAATCTAACTATATATGTCCACGGAATTCCAATTTCGATTGGTCATGCCAAAATCTAATTATTTAAAATGTTATGAAATATTTCCCTAGGCATCCAAGAAGACTATTCAAGGTCGTAGAAACGACTTTTGCGGATGACTATTATCTCCTAGACTCCAAAGTCTTTACCAGAGTCGACTCAGAGTCAACCTTGATTTTCACACAATCACACTAATCCTTTTCTTCTTTTTCTTCTTTTTTGAGAAAACTAATATGGAGTTCTGAACCATATCTCTAAACTTCTTTTACAGGTACTTTAAGTTTCTGTTGTTAATACCGTCAGCCCCTCGTCTTTAACACCATATGTTAAATAAGGACTAACCGTGTTGGAACGATGGAGGGGCGTTGAAGAGAATCACAGCCTTCTATGCTTACAATCATCCCCTTGAAAACGATCCAATAATGAAAACCCAAAATACATCCCATTTAAGTCCACCGACAACAAAAATCAGGCAACTAGCTTGTGGATTTACTCAAATGATGAACGCTTTCCGATGATGTCGAGGATTTCTACAGCATGCATTAAAAATGCTGAATACAAAATCATTAACAGCACCAGCAAGAATTGAATAGCTGAACAAGTACTTCTAACGGAACAGCCTTTATCCGAAATCTTCTGTTGTGCAACAATCATTTTAGTTGTTAAATTCATTTCATGACTTTACATGTGACATGCATGACTATTTCCTCATTTGTGTAAAGAGCTCAGGAGGCTTACTAGTTCCACCACCACTCCCGTAAGCACCAAAACCACTTCCCTGGCTGCTAGATACCCCTAATCCACCTGATACAGCCGCAAATCCACCTGCTGAAGAAACGGTAGCGAAACCACCACTAGCAGACCTAGCACCAGAGGAACCATTACCAGCAAATCCACCAAAACCAGAAGCAATGCCCGAAAAACCAATGCCAGAAGACGCAACGCCAGCAAACCCTCCACCTGTTGACGCTATGCCTGCAAAGCCCCCAGCAGCTGTTGAAGCACTTGAAAAGCCACCAGCAGAACTAATGACTCCAAATCCACCTGCTGAAGAAACGGTAGCAAAACCACCACTTGCAGACCTAGTACCAGAGGAACCATTACCAGCAAATCCACCAAAACCAGAAGCAATGCCTGACAAACCAATGCCAGAAGACGCAACGCCAGCAAACCCTCCACCTGTTGATGATATGCCCGCAAAGCCCCCAGCAGCTGTTGAAGCACTTGAAAAGCCACCAGCTGAACTACTGACTCCAAATCCAGCCCCAAAACCAATGCTTGGTAATCCATTACCAAGCTGTCTTGATTGTCCAAAACTACCCAGAACTGATCCCAGTGCCTGCTGTCCTAAGCCTACTTGTGCAGGTTGGCCAAACACACTATGAGATGTTGCAGAAACAGATGTCCCAGCACTGAAGCCGACAGAGAATGCACCCGAATTTGTTGATTGTGCTGGTGCAGAAGACTGTGAGCTTGGAAAGGTAAAAGATGGAGGTCGAAATAACTCTCCACTGGGAACTGAAAATGCCATTGGAGGACTTGGTGGACTAGCTCCCCCATTACTAAATGGACCACCAAATGGATTTGCTTTAGCTGTGGATGAATTAGAAATAGGCCTAATCCCAAAGCCACCAAAGCTTCCCCAGTTAGGTTCAGCAGTGTTGAGTGGATTTGCTTTAGCTGTGGATGAATTAGGAATAGGGCTAATCCCAAAGCCACCAAAGCTTCCCCAGTTAGGTTCAGCAGTGTTGCTTATCTCAGGAGCCTCTTCCTCCATCTCATCTTCCTCCATGATTGCGTCATCTAAATTTATATTTTCCCACTAGTAACACTAGAAGGAAAAGTTGAAAACTGCATAGGTTCATCAGCCAGCTGTTCTGGCTGAGAAACAGAGATATTGCTTGATACAGGACATGTTACATTGTCTGTGGACCAGAGACTTGGAGTACTGCATTTTTCTGAAGCTTCAGACTCTGACTTAGTTTCATTGTTTGGAGGCTTAATCAACAGTGCGTTCACAGCGTCGGTAGTCTCCAAATCAGTCTTGAAACTAGATATCACAACTTGTTGAACCTCTGATTTAGGTGGCTCTTTGTTTGAATTCAAGGAAGTTGGATAAGGTGATGATGGCACATGTTTAGGGGCTTGAGTAGAGGGAGGAGCTGAAGCTGAAGATGTTGACTTGATTTGATTTGTGCTTGAACTAGTCAAAGATTTACTAAAGTCCACTGAGACTGATGCAGAAGGCACTGTTGCCAATGAGATGGATGACAACAAAGGAGAAGTTAGTGGTGTTTCGATAGTTGGAGATGAAGAATCACATGAACCACCAAATAAGGACACTGATAAAATTCTTTCACCAGGATGGCTTTTGACAATGTGGGTAGATTTTCCTAACGAAGGGGAAGCTGGAGGAATGGTTGATGATGCTGAGAACACGGAGTCCTGTATTCTCCAAGTTTCGGAATTTACTGTATTGGAAGACTTGTTTTTAATTTTAGAACTAGTAAACATGGTCATTTTATCAGTGGAAACAGATATTTCGCTGGATTTACTCAGCAAAGAAGGAATATCTGAGGCTCGGCAGTTAGATACTGATGAATTTTGAGGAACTTTCATCTGCAAGATGGGCTCATTCTCACTATTTGATGTTGAATTGAACTTTTCCACAACAGTATTGTACATTTTGGTAGTCAAATCTTGATTTTCATTTGAGTGAGAATGCATTGCAGGTGACAAATGAGATACGGGCCTTGATGAAACCCCTGAAACATTGTTTCTTGGCAACAGAGTATACTTAGGCTCAGAAATTTGCGGAGGTGTTGAGAGGTTGTTAGCTGATATGAATGCCTTTTTGTGTTCGGACACACCTTCAGGGTGAGCCACTTGAATACCTGCTGCTAGCATTTTTAAGGTAAGATCAGTAGTCACACAAAATTAATTCCTACACACAACTCAGGCCAGCAATTAACTGAGATTACCTCGCTGTTCAGATGCAGTGAATGTAGTTGAGGGGATTCTGGAATCTGTTTGATGCGGAGATCTTTTTAGGAAAGAAAGGTCTACATTTTCTTTATCCAGTGACAAGAAAGATCTATTCATATTTGGTCTCTTGACATCTTCCAGCAGCATTCTTCTGACAATGGTTTTAGGAGGCTCAGAAAATGTCCAACTCTGCATCTAAGTTTAGTAATACACACAAATCATACCATTAGTGAAACAAAATATAAACTAGAATCATGCTTCAGTTGAGGCTATCCATTTCTATCCCAGACGTACCTATCTGGTCTAGATATGGCTTTGGTACATCTAAATGATCTTTAGGATATGTTAGGAGTTAGGACACAAAATAAATGGCTTTGCTTAGAGGTCTTTGGCATTTCACCAAGAGATGCAAAGAAGAAAATATATGGACACAACCATTGTCAAGCAGCGAAATTGAGAAGCTTAAATCAATGGATGCCTAAGTCGGAAGAAAATAATACCTTATCAAGAGAGTCTCTTCTCCTCCTAGACATTTCTGGTTCACAACCCTTAAACGCACTGGTTTGATTTTTCTTAGATTGAGCTTTATTAGTTACCAAATTAGAAAGCACTAACTTCTTGCTTGATGGGGTATTTATAACATTTTTCATGTCTGTAGAGCCCAATGAAGATTGATATGGTAATCCTATTGTTTCAAACAACTCCTTCACAGTCTTCTGTTCCTCAGATGGGGACTTTATACTCAAAGAAGCCATTTGTTTTGAGAGCGATTCTGAAAGATTCTCTGCAGCTACAAATTGTGAATTCATTGCATTATATGTAAACTACACAATGACTGGATGTGTCTGAAAAGGGGAAAAATCTCCAATTCAATAAAATACTAGTGCATGTTATTCTTCGTAACAAGACAAGAAATATATGTTCCTTTTCTATTAAAGCACAAGATTTCTGATACACTAAATATAAGACATCCACCTCAAAGTTCACGTGAGAAACGACAAAGACTACCCATGAAACCAAACTTGTCCATAACAGCCATAAAACAATGAAATGTCTTTGAATAGCCTTTCCTCCAACCAAATAAACTAAGCTCCTTCAAAAATGAAAGTTTCTCAAGATGGAGGCATCTTAAAGAACAAAATTTTGGATGGGCTGTTATGCATAAGACAAGCTGAAATAGGCCAAAGAAAACCCTTATGAAAGACTCCAATCTTATAATCCTCGACTAAACTGTTTTACTCTATGCTACTTTATTTATTTAATTCTAAAAACGGGCGAAATGTTGGTGTATATAGCAAAATGTTGGAACATGGGCCCAGACCCAAGTACATGATGCTCACATACCGTTCAGAGTATTTAGAACACTATGAACTATACAAAGAAACCTGTAACAAAGAAGTACTCAGTTCATAACTTTAGTTCTACACTTCTCAGGATCTTTGGCAAGCTGGAAGCAATCCGTGAAAATAAGGGCTTAAGAAATAGCTAACTGACCAAAAAAAAAAAACTAACTACCAAAGAAAATCTCTCCCAATCTTCTCAGTCACCCAAACTAGAAGACTGAAGAATACCAAAAACAATAATAAAGAATAAAAGGAGAAATACATTCTCCCCCATGTCTAATTAGTTACTTATTGAAATATAAAATTAAAGAAAATAGATTGAATTGACCACTCTCCAATTGAAATTACATGAAGATGTCAAGTGGACTAAGAGCATGTTTGAATCTCAGTTAAAAAACCTAGGTTTTGTCTAAGTACAAAAATTTTGTAGAAAAGCTATTTTGAATACAAAATCTCAACTTGAAACCTAAATTTTAAAAAAGCTATTTTCTTTTCAAATCAACCATCTCCTAATAAATTTTCTCTTTCCTATTTTTTCTTTCTTCTCTTTGCTCTTTCCTACTTACTTTTTGCCTCGAAATCCGTGAAAGCCAACAATTTCCCAAACACAATCACCTTTCAAAACCTAGATTTTGCCTCTGAATCCGTAAAAGTTATTCTCCCAAACCTAGGTTTTGCCTCGAACTCTGTAAAAGTTATTCTCAAGCAAACTTCCAAAAGAACCCTAAGTTCCACATTTTTCATTTATGTTCAGTCTAAGAGTCACAATCTACTTTACCTTGAAGGTCGATATCTATTCTGAATAGCTGCACGATCTACATTTGTTCCACCATATTCACTGAACACATTAAGTTCAAGGACATTGAAATGCCTCTCCAATTCAATTAACTGATTGGTCAAATCCTGAAATAAGATAGACATGAACTGTTAAATCCTAGCCATAGATATTCTTTCTCTATAAATATTACTGAAGAATCTGATAAAAACTTGTATTCCATACATACTTATTGAATAATACACCCACACATATATAATCACGAATGAAACAACCTATCCAAAAATATAGCCTACACCTAAGCTAACAGATAAATCCCTATAATTTCTCCCGTAAAATCAAAGATTACAATATCCCAAAATCAGCAACTATCAACACTCTCCTCAAGTTGGAGCATAGATGTTGATATGTCCAACTTGCCAATGAAATATTTGAATTTATCTCGAGCAAGACCTTTGGTGAAAACATCTGTTGTTTGCTCTCTAGATGGTATATACTTAATATCGGTTATTCCTTCATCAACCTTCTCTCTGATAGTGTCTGTCTATTTCCACATGTTTCAACCTATCATGTTGGACTGGGTTGTGAGAGATATTAATAGCTTTCATGTTGTCTGAATAGAGCTTGATAGGTAGATGAACAACCATCGTTAATTCTTCAAGTACTCTTTTGACCCAAATCCCTTCGCAAATTCCAAGCGTTATTTGCTCTGAATTCTGCTTCAGCACTACTTGCTACTACATTCTGCTTCTTGTTTCTCCATGTCACAAGGTTTCCCCATACGAATGTGAAGTACCCTGAAGTGGACTTTCTATCTTCTTGATCACCTGCCAAGTCAGCGTCTGTAAACATGTCTACTCCTCTGTGGTCAGTCTTCTTAAAGAGTAAACCGAGTCCTGGTGATCCCTTTAGATACCTAAGGATCCTGTAAACTTCATTTAGGTGTTTTTGCCTAGGATCATGAGAAGTTGACTTAATGCTAACCGCAAATGCGATGTCTAGTCGAGTGTGAGATAAATAAATCAACTTCCCCACCATTCTGATATCGTCCCATGTCCACAGCCTTTCCAATTTCTGCATCATCGGCAATTTTGTCAATTCGTATAGGAGTGCCACTAGGCCTGTATCCTAACATTCCTGTCTCCTTTAGAAGGTCAAGGATGTATTTTCTTTGTGAGATGTAGATTCCCTTCCTTGACCATGCAACTAACATACCAAGAAAGTATTTCATTTCCCCCAAATCTTTAACCTAAAATTCTTGGTTCAATGCTCCCTTAAGACAATAAATCTTTAGTGGGTCATCACATGTAAGGATAATGTCATCAACATATAGTGCAAGAACTACTAACCTCTCATTTAAATGTCTGAAGAACATGGTGTGATGTGATCACTTTGTCCCTGTATGTAACCTTGTAACTTCAAGACTCGAGTAAACCTTTCGAACCATGCTCGTGGGATTGCTTCAGTCCGTATAGTGACTTCTTCAATTTGCATACTCGACTTTCCCCTTTCTCAAGGAAGCCTGAGGGCATTTTCATATATACTTCTTCCTTTAATTCACCATTTATGAAAGCATTTTTGACATCCATTTGATGCAACGACTAATCTAGATTAGCAGCAAGTGATAACAAGACACGAATTGTGTTCAATTTTGCAACGGAAAAGTCTCTGTATAATCTGTACCATAGACTTGAGAGAAACCTTGTGCAACTAATCTTGCCTTGTATTTCTCAAGTCCATCTACTTTGTATTTAGGTGTGAATACCCACTTGCATCCTACAGCCTTCTTGCCTCTAGGCAGATCCACCACATCCCAAGTTTCATTGTCCTCTAAGGCCCTTATTTCTTCCATCACAGCTTGTCTCCATTTTGCGCTAGCCAAGGCTTCATTGATATTATTTTGAGGAAAGAGCCCGATGCGAAACAAACTTCTCAATAGGATGCCTTGTACATGTCTGAGGCTGTTTCCGGACTGCGATAGGTAGGTCAAGATCATTATGACTTTCTGTACTTGCCTTTTGTACCTTATCCGAACCTGCCTCTGGTTCTGACTCTTGGAGTGCTTTAGGTGCTTGATCGACCTCGCCGGCTTTGCGTCATCTTGTATAGACTTGTAATTGTTTAGTAGTGTCTCCCCCTAAATCGGTATTCTCATCTGTGGGAGGTATTTCTATATTCTCAATTTGAATAGGGAATGTGAATGGCTCAAGGAGAACTTCAAGTTGAGGTGGTACTGGTGACTCAGGTTCAGGCTGAAATTCACTCCAATTCTCCCCCTGAATTGAAGACGAAGAGTAAAAAGGAAGTTGTTCATGAAAGGTGACATCACATGTTATATAAAGGCGTTTAGACATGGGATCATAGCATTTGTAACCCTTATGTGAGCCAGAGTAGTCGAGAAATATGCATCAGGCAACTTTAGAGTCAAGCTTACCCGTGTGATGAAGATGAACATAGGTGGTACAACCAAAAACCCGTAGTGGCAATGTATTTTCAAGGTAGGGGCAATTGTAATGTTCATGGAGAACTTGCAAAGGGGTGCGATAGGATAAGGGTTTACTGGGCATTCAATTAATGAGACAATTGGCAGTAAGAATAGCATCATCCAGTGGTAGCAGGGAACATGACTGTTGAAAAGGAGGGCCCGGGCAGTTTCATGGATATGCCTGTTTTTCTGTTTGGCAATACCATTTTGCAGTAGGCTATAAGGACAGGAGCTTTTATGAATAATGCCATGATCCCTGAGGAAGGAGGAGAGTGATTGGTTAAAGTATTCAATATCATTATCAGTGTGAAGGAGTTGAATATTGGTTTGGAATTGGGTTTGAATCATGTGATAGAAATCAATGAAAGTCTGGTAAACATATGTTTTATCCTTAAGTAAGAAAACCCAACAGACACGAGTATGATCGTCAATGAAACTAATAAACCATTTGGAATGAATACGATTAGGAACCCGAGAGGGTTCCCATAAATCACTATGGATAATGATGAATGGTTTCAACGCACAATATGGGGTAATCTTAAAAGAAGTGCGATGATGTTTAGCTCGCTCACAGGAATCACAATGAAATTCAGAAGTATTTTTATTCAAGCAAACGGAAGGAAACATTTGAGATATGTAATGAAAGTTTGGATGACCTAGTCGTTTGTACCATAACTCCACATCATCAGTCCAGTGTTGTTCTCGAGAAAGTTTGCGCCACGATACCCGTCCTCGTCTGGGTCGGAGGTTCACGTCATCCAGTTAGTTCTCTCATTCTGATCGCGTTCATCGGAGGTTCACGTCTCAAATTGTCACAGTCGAGCTCGTACTCCCAAAAGAGAATCTGACCTCTGCTCTTCGAAGATTTCCAGTTCGCACTGTGCGCTCATCCTGTCTCAATCGTCCCGTGTGCTAGCCGAAGAATCATTGTCCGTTCGTGTCATCAGACCAGCTTCTCGTCAACCAGTCTCGTACGTCATCGTTCATCCAGGTAGTCGCACCTTGTGAAGTCATCCAGATCGCATCGCCCAGCTTCCTCGTACATATCCATTCGTGCTCCCAGATTCGAGCTCATGGGTTCGTTCGTGGTTGCAGTTGCTCGTCGTCTCAATACCTTTGGGAAAGGAGCCGTCTCATTCGATGGAACAAAAAAAAGGTCAAATTCTCCAACCTGGCTCTGATACCATGAAGAATATGATAAAAACTTGTATTCCATACATACTTAATGAATAATACACCCACATATATATAAGCACGAATGAAACAACCTATCCGATAATATAGCCTACACCTAAGCTAATAAATAAATCCCTATAATTTCTCCCGTAAAATCAAAGATTACAATATCTCAGAATCAGCAACTATCAAAAATTACACCACCTGATTCAAACTCCGTATATGCTGCTGCTTCAGCTCAAGTTCTGAATTCAACTTCTGTCGATTCCACAGGTCCTAATATTGGCTATGAGAAACTTGCTTAAAAATGCCTTCCATGTACATCTTCCTTGCCACAACTGTCATGTAATAAGATCAACTTTATGACCAGAAGGGAGAAGATAAAAATATGAAAGGTAAGAATTTGATTGCCATGGACATATGAAGGCCAATGCATTACTATAAGCTAATTAGCATATTATTTGTTTGTTCACAATTCGATAGTTCCACCAGCAAAGCTTGAAAACGACTCAAAGCTATTGTGGAGGACTCAGTCCACGTGTTTTGTTAATCTGCAGAAATTGACATATGTAATGCTCATGCACCAAGCTTGCTTTGTCTAAACTGACATGTGTAATGCTCAGGCCCCAAGGTTGCCTTTGTCAGTCCCAAAAGTATAGGGAGAATTATGACACAGAAGAAATCTAGATAGAGTCCATCAAATCGGGAACAATCAAACACGACAAAAAAATAGAAGATAACTGCTGACCAACTAAATAAACAGATGAATCATAAAAAATCAACATTCAAGGGATCAGATCCAGGATGTCACATGATTTCTAACTAACAAGAGGAGAGTAGGAACGGTTAACAAAACCCTTGAAAATTTAGATATTTTGCTTCCACCACCACTAAGATTTTGACACCTCAAACTTGGAAATATTTAGCTGAGTTTCTCTACTCCCCGTCCGTTGCTTTTATTTCACTCACAAATGTTTCACCTCAGCAACTGTGATATTCTTTCAAAACTCCATATTATTCTTCACCCACTGCTGAACATTAGTCTAGGAGATTCATCTACTTCCCTACATTATTTCTCCTCAGTCAATTCCCCTTTCACTTTCTCTCCACTTCTTCAAACCCATCATCATTGTCCACATACATCACCTCCTTGTGTGGACTCTGCTCCAGTACCAGCTCCAACCCGCGAGTCCTTCCTTCCATTGGAAATCTTCCCATTGCTCTCTGAAAGGGTTCAAAGAAAGTCCTTCCTACTGAAAGCCTTCCACCTGGCTTTGTTGCTCAGGAGGAGTTTGGAAAGGTTCGTTGCCTCCCTAATCACTTTATGAATTAAAACAATCCCCTTGTTCATGGTCTAGAAAATTTTGCTTAGTTGTTCAGAAGTTTGGGATGGTTCAAAGTAATGAAGATCATCATACACCTTATCTCTACAAATCATCTAATCAATGCATCTACTTAGCGGTTTATATGGACAACATTTTAATTACAGGCGATGGTCAAGAAGGTACTATTCAACTCAAACAACACTTGCTCTCTTCTTTTCAAACTAAAGATTTGGAATTGAAATGGTCGAGTCTTGCACTAAAGTTCCCATATTATCTAATAAGTATACTTTAGACATAATGAGCGGGATAGATGTGTTAGTTTGCAAATCAGTCGATACTCCTAGATCTGAATGTCAAACCAAAAAGCGGAGGACTCTCAGATCATAAATGATAACAGAGACTTGAAGGAAAACTTAATTAACACACAAATACACGTCTAGACATTAGTCAATTCTTGGAATATGTGTGATAGTTATTGGTTGCAAGATAACCAATTCTTGGAATCTATGTGAGCTTGACAAGTTAAAGAAAATTCTTCACAAGTTTGGAAATATTGATCAGGTGGAATGGGTTTGAGATTGCCATGTAAAAATGCATATTGCTTCCAATCCAGTTTTTCATGATATTGAAATTATCACATTATGGGAGAAAAGATTCAATCTGGGAATCGTGTTACCAAATTAGTCAGCTCAAACAGTCAACCAGCAAAAATTTTCACTAAATCTCTTGGAGGTCATTGGATTAGTAGCATACGACACAAGCTTGGAACAAATTATATACATGCTCTAGTTTGAGGAGTGTTAGAATAGTAGTTTTGTATATGGGATAATATCATGTCTAGATTCACCGCCCTACACCCACTTGCACTACATTATGCTGCATTTTCTATTACTTGTATATATCAATAGCCAACCATGTAAAGAAAAGGTTAGATAAATAAAACATTCAGACCCTCAAATTTTCATAATAATATAAGATACTACGGGAAAATAATAAATAAAACAGAGATTATATTGTGACCTCCAACATGATTTTAGTTTAGGCTTTTTGTACTTTTTGGAAGCTTTTGCTTCTTGTTTGTTTCTGATTACTCAAGGATGAAGAATGGGAAACAGAAGATAGACAATATTTCCAATTTTACTCCCTCAGTTCCTTATTATAAGCTTTAAATAACTAATTTGCGTTTTCAACGAAACCAGTTAAAAGTAGTTTAAAAAAATGTATACAAGAAATATATTTCTATTTCCAACTTTGCCCTTATTTATAAAGAGGATAAGTGGGGGAGAATAAACAAGAAAAAGAGATGAAAGAAAATGGTCATGGAAAAGATAATGAGACTGTGGCAACAAAGCAAGGGTAAAATTGGGGAAAGGGCAATAAATGTTTAGGAAAACCTAAAATAAAGCTATGTTGGGATATGCCCATTCACAAATTTGAAGCTTCTAATAAGGGATGGAGGGAGTACCAAGCTAATCTAGGATTGTGAGCTGCCTATATATCTATGCATTCTATTCTTTGTTGATTAAGGGCTGGTTTGGCAACCACTTTTGAAACCTAAGTTTGGCTTCAAAACCTATATTTTACCTCAAAACCGAGGTTTTGTCCAAGCAAAATTTTTTTCCCAAAAGCTATTTTGGTTATAAAACCTCAGTTTAAAACCTAGGTTTTCTCTTTCCTACTTTTTCCTCTTTTCTCTTCCCTACTTTTTCTCTCTTTCTCTTTCTTACTTTCCTCTTTCCTACCCACTTTTTTGCCTCGGAATCTGTAAAAGCGAATAACTTCCCAAACATAAATCACTTTTCAAAACCTAGGTTTTGCCTCGGAATCTGTAAAAGCTATTTTCCAAAATCTATTCTCTAAAACCTAGGTTTGCCTCGAAATCTATAAAAGCTATTTTCAACCTTATATCCAAACAAGCTCTAAGAGGTAAAGGCCGCAACTTCTTGTGCTTTGCTTTCCTTCAGTAGGCAATAATACCAGGCAATGATTTTATAAAAGTATGGCATTCTTATTCCCATTATCTTTCCTTCGGTGCCACACTGGTTTTGTTCCAGAATTAAGAGTAATTTCAGTTAGTTTTATTTCCCAAGCTACAATTTTTTTGGGCATTCCCTCCCATTATTATCCCTCTAAAGCAAATATGTGTAGCAGAATGCTGCTATCTTTTCCTACCAGATTTGAACTGCTTTGCTAGAGTTATAATACAAAAAAAAACATGAAATTTCTTAGATGAAGATAGAATGCAAGGAAAAAAAACTATTCTATTCAGAAATACCTTGTACGGTCTTATCAAGAAGAGAATGGACCTCCTCAAGTTGTTCAATGACTTGGTACTGCAAAGAGACATGCCATAATTTAAATCCGCTACTTTAACTTACAAAAAATTGTGCTAAAAAATTAAATAGATAATACCACTAGGAAACACTGTCACTAATGCATTTGAGACGTGTTCCTTGTGGATTTACACAGGGATAGTAAAGCTCTTACGAGCAATTATTTGTTCATACTAGGAGCTTCATCATAAGAAAATATAGTGAACAAAGAAAAATTACCATCCATATTTTGCTATTCTCAGATAGAGTGCCCATGCCTCGCTCCAAGCCCTCAACTGGACTAAGAAGTGATGTGGTGCAAGTATCTGTAAAACCATCAGACTCTTCAATTGACCTCAACAGCAGATCTAGCTCTACAGTCATCTCATGAATCTGAGCAGTAGAAAGACACATCAGAGAACGTGATATGGGATTAATAATAAGAAAATATAAAGGCCAACGAATATTCATGGAATCAATGCACCGATTAAGAGGGAAAAGATATACTAGAAGACATAACGTTCGTGCAGGTTAACTAGAATGAGGGGTCAGACTAGGGAATTCACGATAATATAGTTCTATTCAAGGCATGCTCTTTCAGGTTCTACGATTTCAAGAATACATAAATGCTATGAATGCTTTTCAGAAGTAATACATTGCCAAACTGCTTTGACAGGTTTGGTTCAGAAGTTGATATCCCAAGAATAGAAGCTCTGTGCTGCTCCTTGCCACGAAATTTATGAATGGAAGATTTTTCAACTGTAGTATTTTCATTCAGTGGAAGTTGTGGGGCACAAACCGAGAGCATTTCCATGTTTCCTGCTCTTTTTGTAGCTCTTTGTCCCTCATTCTGAACTGGTCTACTAGTGTAATTGGCAGCAGGTAACACACCATCCGTATGCAGAACATCAAAAGGCTTTTGACCATGTCTTGCATGATCTTTTCCAACACTAATATTTGCACTACCTGTACAATATATTTTTGTTTTTTATTAGCAAAAATCTGAAGATTAGCCAGTGATATAAAAATAAGAAACAGGTCTTTCACTGCGAGAGATGTTCACCTGTTGATTGATGAGAAGAAGATATCTGCAAGTGCCTTGAACTATTTTTGTTCAACAAATCATTAGTCATCTGAGTACTTTCTTGTAAGTTGCCAAGACATGGCAAAACAGAAGCATTGGGGCTTGTCAATCTAAAAGAACTACTGCTAAATTCAATTCCTCTAATTTTTTGGGCCCCACTCCTGCTTACTTGTTGACCCAATATAGTGTTATGCTCCGGTGATAGGCATGTATTCGGACCATTAGGTTCTTGATTCAGATCTATATCTGAAACCATTTGCTACTCATCAGACTTAATAAACTGTAAATTTGCCAATGATTTCACCTGAAGGCTCTTAGTGATATCTTCATTATGTGTTTCTTGACTAGGAACTGCAAATTGCCTAAGATTGGAATTCCCATACACCTCAGAAGCCTGCATACAATTTTCATATGTTTGAACAAGCCCTGGTGGAACAATTCATTTCATATCTTGGAAATTAAAACCCCAAACGAACCTGCTCCAATTCTTGTTTCAGCAATCCACACAAAGGAATAGAACATTGCTCCATAAGAAGCTTTGAAGGCGCATCATTTTCCTCATCAGGCACCACAGAAGCAACCTCAGCAGAAGTTTCACTCCCTGCAATACTAAAGACAAGGCATACACAACCTATTGAGTAATCAGGATTGCACAGACAAAATAAATAATCTCTCAGATCATGGGAACAGCTAAAATGCAACTTCTATTCCCATTCAAATTAATCAAGTGTCCCAGAAAATAGTATATGCGAACAACAAAAGAGGATACCTGGCAACATTGAACATGACAAGCTTTCCATCTAAGGTAAGACATATAAGAACACAATATGGTGTGAGCTCAGTCCTTTCTTCTACACCAAGCTGAACACTAACTTTCTGGTAGACTGAAACGTTATCAACGCATAGCCCCAAAACCAAATTATCATCACCATTTTCTGGAAAAAAAAATCCACAAATTCATTTACAGTAGAAAAGCCCAACAAGGCAACAACATTAATCTCTATCCAGGGTATCATCACCATTTGCTGCAAGTTGACATGAAGTGACACTAGTTTTAAGATCAAAACCAGAAGATAATTCTATATGTAGTGGACTTAATGAAGTACACAGAACAGCACAAGCTTATAGCAGAATACCCTAGAGAATACCTAAGTGTGCACTGCAAAACAAGATATCTATGATATAAACAAATAGCTTTCAACCTAGCCTCTTGTATCATCTGGTTAGTATCTACAAGTGTTCCAAAATAAGCATGTGTTGCGCAATGTGGTATCCAAGTCTACCACAGCACTTATAGGGGGAGGTCAGAGATAGTGTTGAACTGACTGCAAGTGAGGAAGTTTCTCACAGGTTTAATAGATGGACAACTATGATTTTATTCATTTAGAAGCATAGAAGGGTTAAAAATATAGGTAACTGTAATAAATATTATATTTTTTCAGTTACTAATTGTTCTTCAGTTACTAATTGCTTCAGTTTCCATTGCTGTAATCTCTGACTTCAGTTTCTAATTGCTGTAAATCTTTGACTTGTTGATCCTCTCATAGCTGTATATATTGTCCACTCACATATCAATAAGATTCATTCCATTGTGTAGATCAGTTTTGTCCACATGGTATCAGAGCTCACACCTGTGTGCGCATCGTCTCTGACCAGCCGAGAGTGAGCGTATGTGTGTGTGTCTGTCCTTCCTCGCTGGTCATTTCTTTCATCCTGTCATTGCTGATTATCACAGCCGACAGAGATTGTATCTTCGTTCATCATTTATTCTGTGTGTATTTCCTGTTCACCGTCGAACTAGCGCTGTTTCGTTGCCTCGTCTGTCGAGAGCCCAGGCACAACTTCGCTCAAAATCAATTTTAACCCAAGCCTCGTCCGTCACAAGCTCATCAGTCCTATCGTCGTTGGTCGACACAACAGTTGCCCAGATCGTTTGAGTTCAGTCGCGAGCTCATTCTTCCATCGTCGAGTCCGTCGTGCACATTTGGTCACAAATAATCCTGTTCACATCACAGATCCCATTCGTGTCCTCGAAGATTAACATCTGGTGTTCTTCCTTCGGCTTTCTGTCTCATCTGGTGTTCGTCTCGTCTTGTTCGTCTCCCAGTAGATTGCGTTTGACATCGCAAGCCAAGATCAGTTCGTGCCTGTCTCTACGTGTTGTCCGTCATCGCACTCACTGTAGCGTTCGTCCAGATCATGCTTGTCTGCTTCTCGGTCTGTTGGCTCGGCTCTGAGTTCGCAGGTGAACTCGGTGGCTGGTTCGACGGAGACTGGTCCACGGTCACGAAATCGGAGTCGAACATCCAGCTGAGAAGCATTCGTTCTGCTGCCTTCCAGTTCCAGCTCCCTTTCAGCTTCCAACTTCCACGGTCACGAAATAGGTGACGGAAGCAGATTTTCGAGCAGCCTTGGTCACCAACTGCTTCAGCGTTTGTTCTAGGTAGTAGAAGGTGAAAACGCAGCGTGGGTTTTTCACAATTTTTTTAGTAATTTATAAGTGTTTTTAAAAAAATCAAAAAAAATTATTAAAAAAATAAAAAAAAACCTATCACCATAGTCCAAAAGGTGCATCCCATGGCATCAACAGAAGGTTCCTCGTCCCTCGACCATGCCAACTCCAGAGGTCCCACTGGGTCGTCCTCGACTCCGTTCTTTAACGGCTCTAGTTCTTCTGTCTGTATTGTGTCCGAAAAACTCTCTCTCACGAACTATCGTGACTGGGCCCAGGCAGTTCTTCTTGCCATCGGTGGTCGTGGTAAGTTGGGTTACCTAACTGGAGATACTTCACCTCCGTCCAATGAGAAGTTGCCAGCTATGCAGCAGTGGCGCATTGATAATGCCTTGGTTTCTTCTTGGTTAATTAACGCGATGACCCCTCAGATCAAACGAAGTTTTATGTATCTCCCAACTACCAAAGAGATATGGGATGCGGTTCGAGACTCGTACGTTGATCATAGGGATCTCTCGCGGCTCTATGATCTTCGTCGTCGTTGCTGGAAGTCTTCTCAAGGTCATCGCAGTGTCACTGAGTATTGGCTAGAACTAGTTGCTCTCTGGCAAGAAATCGATTTGTTGACTGATGAGGAATGGACGTCTGCCGCTGATGCTACACGCAACAGGAAGAATATCAAGACAGATCGTGTATTCCTGTTTCTTGCTGGTTTAAACACTGAATTTGATGCTGTACGAGCACGTATTCTCAGCTTATCTAGCCTTTCCTCTCCTCGTGAGGTATACTCTGAAGTTCGCCGTGAGGAATCTCGGCGTCAAGTTATGATTCCTGCCTCAGCAGGACCTGCTTTAGACTTTGCAGCCCTAGTTAGTAAAAACAGCAGTGCTCCTTCCACGGCTAAAACTAAATTGGCCTGTGATTATTGTAAGAAAGTAGGCCATACTCGTGATCGTTGCTGGAACCTCCATGGCAAACCGGCAGAGTGGAAGTCTCGCAGAGGGAAGCCTCGGGCTCATCAAGTCATCCAGGACACTGATGTCTCTGTTCCGTCTTCTTCTTTATTGGTAAGTACAGATCAAATGAACCAGTTAATTAACCTCCTTAAAAGCCTCCAATCTCAGCCAACAACACCTTCTACTGTCTCTGCTACGGTTGCTCAGAAAGGTAATTCATCTAGTGCCCTTCATACCTCATTTCTGCCCTCAAAATGGATTGTTGATAGTGGTGCATCTGATCATATGACATCTGAAGCTTGCATGTTTGTCTCTTATCATCCCTTAGCGGGCAATCAAAAAATTAAAACTGCTACTGGTTCTTCTGCCTCGATTGCTGGCACTGGCACTGTTCAGCTCTATGATAAGATTAATCTTGACTCAGTCTTACATGTGCCTCATTTGACTTGTAATCTACTCTCCATTAGCAAGCTGACTAAACATACCAATTGTTCTGCTCAATTTTTTCCTACTCATTGTGTGTTTCAAGATCTCTCATCGAGGAAGACTATTGGCACGGCTGAAGAGTATGATGGACTGTATTACCTCGATGGTCCCATCGTGAGTGCCTTATGCTCCCGCTTTAGTCTGTCCACCTCCACTTCAAATGATGATACCTTTCTTCTCTGGCATAAACGATTGGGTCATCCTAGTTTTTCGTATCTACAAAAGTTATTTCCTACTATTTCTGCGAATAAATCCTCGCATCTTCATTGTCATGTTTGTGAAATGGCTAAGCACCATCGTACTGTTTTTTCCCCTTCAGTGTATAAATCTTCTAGACCTTTCTCCATTATTCATAGTGATGTTTGGGGTCCTTCTCGCATTCCTAACCGCACTCGTGCTAAGTATTTTGTCACCTTTATTGACGATCACACACGCATGTGTTGGGTATATCTGTTAAACGATAAATCTGATGTCACCCCTGTTTTTGTGGAATTTTTTAATTATATCCGAAATCAGTTTGACACCACCATTCAAGTCCTTTACACCGATAATGGGACTGAATATTTTAATCGGCCCCTTGAGTCTTTTTTAAAATCCCATGGCATTGTGCATAAAAGCAGTTGTCCGCATAGTCCCCAGCAGAATGGTGTTGCCGAACGTAAAAACCGACACCTTCTTGAAGTCGCTAGGGCCCTTCTATATACGTGTCATGTCCCGAAATACTTCTAGGGGATGCTATTCTCACTGCCACTCATCTCATTAATCGTCTTCCCAATCGCGTTCTTTCATTTGTCTCCCCCCTTGACAAGCTTCGGGAAACTCATTCCATTACCCATCTCGACTACACCCTTCCTCTTCGAGTTTTTGGCTGCTTGGTTTATGTTCATCTTCATCATCCTCCCAACAAGTTTGATCCTCGTGCCACCAAATGTCTCTTCTTAGGCTATTCCAATTCTCAGAAGGGTTATAAATGCTACGATCCTATCACCAAACATCTCTTTGTCAGTCGTGATGTCACTTTTCAGGAATCCAAACCTTTCTTTTCTCCGTCTTCCATTCAGGGGGAGACTTGGAGTGAATTTCAACCTGAGGAGCGTATTCCTGAACCTATACCTGCACTATTCCCACCTAATCCATTGCCAAATACAGGGGGAGTAGAGACTGAAAAGGGACCGGGCAAGGTATATACATGAAGAAATAAATAGGTACACGAGTCCAAAGTACATGAAGACGTGCCAATGTCTGAACCGGTGATGGATCCTACACTTGAGGTAGTGAATTGTGAATGTAAACCTTCTGGGTTACCAGATTTGCCCATTGCCATACGAAAAGGAACACGTTCCTGCACAAAGCATCCCATTCAGAAGTATGTTTCATATGCCAATCTTACTCACAATTACCTCAGTTTTATTACTAATCTTGACAAGGTCAAGATACCTAATGACATCTATGAGGCACTTGAGACACCTGAGTGGAAGAATGCTGTATTAGAGGAAATGAGGGCCTTAGAAAGGAATGAAATATGGGAGATAACGGAACTCCCGAAAGGTAAGAAGCCTATAGGCTGCAAGTGGGTGTTCACTCCTAAATATAATGCAGATGGGAGCCTCAACAAATATAAGGCTAGACTTGTTGCTAAGGGTTTCACACAGACATACGGTCTTGACTACAGTGAGACCTTTGCTCCAGTGGTAAAACTAAACACAATCAGAGTTCTACTGTCGATTGCAGCCAATCTTGACTGGCCACTCCAACAACTTGATATTAAAAATGCCTTTCTGAATGGAAATTTGAAGGAAGATGTGTACATGACTCTTCCACCAGGGTTTGAAAAAAACAGAGGTCATCAGGTATGTAGACTAAAAAAAATCAATCTATGGTTTGAAGCAATCACCCAGAGCTTGGTTTGATAGATTCTCTGCTGTTCTTAAATCAGAAGGTTACACACAAAGTCTTTCAGATCACACCATGTTCATTTTGAAGAACAAAGCTCTTATAACCATCCTCATTGTGTATGTAGATGACATTATTCTGACTGGAAATTATATGAAGGAAATAGAACGCATCAAGAAAGCCTTAAATAAAGAATTTGAGGTAAAGGACCTAGGGAAGTTGAAATATTTCCTAGGAATGGAAGTGGCAAGATCAAAGAGTGGGATTTATATTTCACAACGCAAGTACATCCTTGATCTACTCAAGGAAACAGGCATGCTAGGATGTAAACCTTGCAAGGTGCCAATTAATAGTAAAAAGGAAGAAACCAAGAAAAGCAAGAAGCCTGTGAAGGAAGAAAAAGAAGTAACTAAGAGGAAGAAACAGGAAAGTGATGAAGTACCAGCAGATAAGGAAAGATATCAGAGACTAGTTGGGAAACTTATCTAGTTATCCCATACTCGTCCAGACATTGCCTTTGCTGTTAGTGTGGTAAGTCAACACATGCATGATCCAAAGAAGAAACATATGGATGCAGCATATAGGATCTTACGATACCTAAAGGGTACACCTGGCCGGGGTCTCTTCTTCAAAAAGAATGATCTTAGGACAATCGAAATCTATACAGATGCTGATTGGGCGGGTGATCGACGAGATAGTAGATTCACCTCTGGTTATTGTACCTTTGTGTGGGGAAATTTAGTCACTTGGAGAAGTCAAAAACAAAGAGTCGTGGCTAGGAGCAGTGCGGAATCTAAGTTAAGAGCACTAGCTCAAGGCATCATGGAAGGATTATGGCTAAAGAGAGTAATGGAGGAGGCCCAGATGCGAGTTGACTCTCCATTAAAACTTTATTGTGATAATAAAGCATCTTTGAGTATGGCTTTGAATCCTATACAACATAGTAGGACCAAACATGTCGATGTGGATCGACACTTCATCAGGGAAAAGGTGGAAGAAAGAATTATTTGTCTATCCTATGTCCCTACAAAGTTGCAGCTCGTGGATATACTCACGAAGGGATTGTCAGAGGAATTCTTTGAAAGATTTGTCAGCAAGTTGGACATGACTAACATCTATGATCCAACTTGAGGGGGAGTGTAGTAAATATTATATTTTTTCAGTTACTAATTGCTTCAGTTTCCATTGCTGTAATCTCTGACTTCAGTTTCTAATTGCTGTAAATCTTTGACTAGTTGATCCTCTCATAGCTGTATATATTGTCCACTCACATATCAATAAGATTCATTCCATTGTGTAGATCAGTTTTGTCCACAGTAATGTTTGCTCTCTGGTCTATTTACCACAAGTGGACTAAGTATGCTCGAATCTTTAGATACATCAAATGATTAATTCATAGCATCTTTGAGCAAATTCAAATGGAGATTTAGTGGGAGAGTGAAAGTTGCTGTCATGTAAAGGTTTTTCCTGCTAAGAAAAAATGTTGTTGATCTATGCAGAATTTTTGTGGGGAATTGAGTGGATTTTGTTTGGTTTAAATGGGTGTTTGTCTATGGTCTTTAAAGGAGCAGATAGTGGCATGACTATGATCAACTTCCCCTTAAAACTCTTATGTATATGGCTTGATAATTAGTATGCTTTTTACAGTTTGCTATATTATTTTAAAAAAAAATCTTTGCTCCAACTTAATGGGGAATTTAGGCAATATCTTGTACATAACTGTATATCTAGTAATTAATAATATAGAATCATACCTCTAAACATGATTACAGCAATGCATTGTCATTAGCATTAATTCATGGGATCATCTACCTTGTACAAATAGACCTAATGAAATGAATAATATATCGGATAACTTCTATCTTTAATTACTGTTTTCAACATCATATAATATTAATGAAACATAATATTTGTTGTTTTCAAAAGCAGGATGATGAATAGCTACGGAGGATTTCTAATTTAGTATGTTTATTTTGTTATTTTGTTTTATTTATCACTATATAATCATAAGCTTTATGTCTACTTTGATTAATAGTTTCTAATATTCTGTTTTCCCGATTGTTTGAAAAACTAGACTGTTATTAACTCGGTAAATGCATCAATTTAAGGATTACTGATCTTAACATGGCTAAACCAGTTTAAATTAATGAATTTATAATAATTATTATTCCATATAAAAATAAAAGGTCCAAGAATACTATAAATTACTCAATGATTCTTTTGTTGAATCATAATGCTTTACATTAATATAGAAAATAGTTTCAAATTCTTGTTTAGCTTTACAAAAAGAAGACATTGGAAACTGTTGGATGATAAAAGAAATATTCTGAAATTCCCATTATGATTGATGTACCCTAATAGGATATTTATACATTTAGAGAGATATACATAATCATAATCATATCCCTAATATCTCTCACTAATCGTATCCCTAATATATCTCAATAATATCAATACTAATCATATCCCTAATATATCTCAATAGAATCTAAATCCCTAAAATATCTTGACACTCCCCTTCAAGTTGGAGCGTAGATATTAATCAAGCCCAACTTGTACAAAGGTAGCCAACCCATTTTAGACTCAATAGGACAAGGACCTCAAACAACAAAATGAACTAATGCAAAAAGGGACATAGCTCGTTTATTGACTCTAGACACCAAATGGACATAATAACACTGAACAGCAGAAACTGATAAAGCCCAAAAACCACTGACGTTATAGCAACACATTCCTGGCACAAGTAAGGATCACAGCAGGGACCAAGCAAAATGATGAAAGTATCGAATACAACACAGAAACCACTGGAGCTTCACCAGGAGCCAGCCAAAGACAAAACAGAAACGCTGGAGCTTCACCAGGAGCCAACCAAAGACAAAATGGAAACCGCTGTAACTACATCAGGAGCCAACAAAAAACAAGATAGAAACCATTGGAGCTATACTAGGAGCCAACCAAAGATAAGATAAAACCGAAAGTGCCAAATAGAAGGAACCCAGAAACAAAACTTTAAACCCGGAGACAAAACCACTAGGAAAAGGACGGCAAGGAAGAGACAAAGCCAGAAAACAGGTGCGCCATCGAAAAAACACCGGAGAACAGCATCATGTGTCGGCACGTGAAAATAACGGCGAACTTCGGATGGAGCGTGTACTACATGCGATCACTGGATGGCGACGATACTACGGGGAACGGCCATCTGATCCTCCCTGTGTAGCGCATGTACGGAAAGGAGGTCGGGTTCTGACATCACCCACGTATCGCAACTTTGTGGAACAGTGAGCAAACAGTGTCGAGCGTTCTGGGAATCAACCGAGGCTGAGTCGAGATGGTCCAACAGAAATGAAGATGCTCACAGGACGTCAAGGAACAGACAGATCAGAAGCAAACTTAGAACAAAGATCAGAAACATAACGAAGACATTCGCTTGGATGTATCAACCTTGCTCGGATACCATGTTAGATGATAAAAGAAATATTCTGAAATTCCCATTATGGTTAATGTACCCTAATAGGGTATTTATACATTTAGAGATATACATAATCATAATCATATCCCAAATATCTCTCACTAATCATATTCCTAATATATCTCAATAATATCAATACTAATCATATACCTAATATATCTCTATAGAATCTAACTAAATCCCTAAAATATCTCAACAGAAACAAACAAACAACAAGCCACAGAAGAAGCATATGTCACGGTTAGAAGGAAAAAAGGTCACATCTCACTTGCTATATCCAATGGTTAGTGTACAATGCTATGCCAAATCCATTGGGAAGTTGACAATGCAATACCTCTTCTGTTTTCATCTTCTCTACTTAACCATTTTCACCCCATTGTTCAAAACACAGTACCATCTCATTCTCCAATTTTCACCAGACTCCAGTGAATCTCTTGTTTGATCATATCAACATCTCATGCATCTTATTGTTGGGGTTCCAGTTGGTTGTGTTTATACTTTCTTCATTCTATTTTTTCGTCTAATAATCATTCAAGATCTTTCTTTCCCCAGTTAAGTTCACTAGCTGGATAAATTATTGGCTACTCTAGCCAACTCAGCTTCACACTTTATTGCCATATCAGTATCAGAGGTAAATCTGATCCAATGATGAACCAATACAGCTACAGCCTGAAGGCCATGAAAATCAAGGCTCTTCAAAACTCAAGTCCCTACGATGTGTACCTTCCCAACCAGCCCACTCCCCAGCATCAAATAAACCCTTATCCTTACCATTCTTCATTGCATATATGGCCACAGCCCACAATCACCCCCAGTAGTCAAGCATGATGATTGCAGAGGCCAAGAGAAGGAAAATCATGTCACCAAAACTACCACTCCACTCAAATTGGTGGATGATTATAAATATGCCACATAGGAGCCAGAACATAACAAGGTGCAGTCATAATTAACTCAATGACAACAGAAATAGGGAAGAACCTCTTCTGGTGGAAGAATGTCATGCGACAAGCTATAAGAAAATATGCAACTCCAAAATTGGTAAATATGTTTATCTATACAATGATCCATTAGTCAAATTTAGTTTTAAAACCAAAACATTTGGAAGGATGGTAGGGATATTGTGAAAAAAAACTATACACACTTTCATATAAAATTGAGAATGAAATGGTACAATATATAGAGGAGAATGATCCAATCAATGGAGTCAATCAAGGCTCAATCAAAGGAGCAAATTAAGGAAACATAATCATGAAAGGAATCCTAGGAGGCAAATTTGAACTAAACTTCTAACACTCCCCCTCAAGCTGGAGAATATATATCTATCATTCCCAGCTTGCCTCTAAGCCCTTCAAATTTGACTCGAGATAGAGGTTTGGTCATGATGTCTGCAATCTGTTCAGTTGACCGAACATAATC
>JANTPZ010090406.1:0-30910 GCA_025593235.1 Vachellia pachyceras | reverse complement strand
CTATAAATCTAAAGAGGCCCAATTGCAACTTTCATTCATTACCTTTAAATAATATGCCGTCATCGTTGTCTTTTATAGGTTTGACTTTGTGATATAAATGTCCCGTCCTATGTATTTTAATATATATTACTTTCGAGATGCTCACATAATCAGGTATGTAGGGAGAAATATTGTTGACATTTTGAAAGATAAATGACGAAATTGAAACAATAAATGTTTGACTTAATCAAATGAGAAGTATGATATTGACCAATTATAATTAAATTAAAATTCCAAGTTCATTATATGTGGACACAGGGAGAAAATGGGAAACTATGCAAAGGCAACACAAGCGCTTCAAACCCAACTAGCTGAAGCAGTCTTTGAAAGCCTAGGGCTAAACCCTAATTACTTGGAAGAAGAAATCCAACATGGCACCCAAGTCCTGGCTGTAAACTGCTACCCGGCTTGCCCCGAACCCCGACTCACTTTAGGGATCCTACCTCATTCGGATTTCGGGTTGCTCACGATCTTGCACCAAACCCGGTCCGGGCTCGAAATCAAGGACAAGGACAACAATTGGGTTAGGGTTCCATTTGTTGAAGGATCTCTAGTGGTGCAATTGGGAGATCAAATGGAAATACTAACCAATGGACTCTGCAAGAGTGTGATTCACAGAGCAACTGTGAATTTTGAAGAGAAGAGATTTTCCATAGCAAGTCTTCACAGCTTTGGAATAGACAAAAAAGTATGTCCAGCGCCAAAACTTGTGGATGATCAAAGACCAAAATCCTACAAAGACTTCAGCTTCAGGGAGTATCTCAACTTCATATCCTCTAATGACATTTCAAAAGGAAGGTTCATAGACACTCTCAAAGTGAAGATACAAGGTTTAAAAGTTCATCATCAAAGAGATGGATAAACGGGTTTCACTATCTGCATGAATTCACACTTCAACGTACGGATCAAATGTGTTATTGTTAGTCTACAAAAGTCATATGTGGGTCTAGTTTTAAATTAGTTTTTCCAGGTTAATTAAATAAATGTCTGGCTAAAAGGATATATGTGTTAGGTGTTAAATGTTGTGTGGGTCGTTATGTCTAAAAAAATGAGTCAAAAGAAGGAAAAGAAAAGTGTATTCGTCTGATAAGAGTGTGTCTTGTGTTGAAGTCAACCTCCTGTTGGGGATTTGGAGCTCAGTACCAAACTGTGTAATTGGTAATCAATGAAGGGGGAAAACTCTTGTGTTTACTTATTGTTTTTGTCTATATAACTTTTATACTTTCTTTCTCAACTTGAACTTTAAACGATACCATTCACACAACAGAAAATTTTTGAGTCTGATGAAGAAGATCCAGTTAGCAACTTATAAATCATATCCATATGTATTAACTCTACTTCATTTCTCTCTCGGATCAGGGTTTCTTTACAGATAAACCATTTGGAACTAAAACAAATTCAAGTATTTAAATTACTTTACTACATAGAAGGAACCGCAAAGCTCAGTTAGGCATTCATCGATCCTGGGCTAAATTAAAAGTCCCAGTTGAATTAATTGATTTGTTTTGGTTTAAATTTCTACAAATTTGGATGCTTTTGTTCTGATGCATATGACTTGGTTTTCTTGTTGCTTTATGATTCAAACAGACCAGATTTTTGTTAAATTTCTTCTTCGTTTTCGATCAACTTAGAAATTAATCATATGGATCTGAGCGAACGAATCCGAAGCCAAATTTCCAATTACATGTTTCAATAACAAGTTATTACAAATAGATCTTCTTGTGAGGAAAAAAAATAGTTGACAGAATCACCACCAGAAGAAAGAAATATCAAAATTAAGAATTGAGAACGATCAGATTACTTACAGATAGGATCAATATATACGAAGATGATGAAATGATTATAAGGCAATTAGCTCAATACTCTGCAACGTGTGATCCACACGCGCGTTGCGTTTCGATTTCATCGCGAGTTGATCTTCCAAACACAAGTGGATTCAGTTCGGTTCCGTTCCGACGCGAAATTGCTGTAAGGTCATTTTGAGAAGCAGGGCGCATTTTGATTCCGTATTTCGCAGTACACACTACAACCATGAGCCATACCAGATTAACCGTCCACCCCTCATTATATGCATTTCTTTTTGGTGAATCAGCAGCGCGTAAAGGTTTCCGTTTCTTTTAATAAATGTACTTCTTGAAACTTAAATTTATATTCTCCTTATAAGAATGAAGCTGATTTCTACATTAACCAACAGGTTGTTGGCCATTATATACATATTTTGGTAGGGATCAACGGATATTCCATCAATCACAGTATAAGCAATAGGTTTGTTTGGTTAGCCTGTTTGGACAACCAAAATCCATTCATGTGCTTACCGAGACAAAATTACTCTCACATATTTACCTCAGAATCTGTGTCCGTTCTCCTAACGGGCTATCCAAACAATCAAAATATTGTCCAAATTACATGAATGCATATGTTGAGAGTTTACAAAAGGGGCGAATTCAAGAAAGAGATCAAAAAATTGGAAATTTATTAGAAGTGACAGATGAAATGTAGTTGATAGCACAAAGTGATGGGTTTTTTTTGGGGGTCCACATGACCTGAAACTATTGAAAAATATAGTTTACAATAATCATTTCTTGTCTCTCTATGAAAATAAACAGGCTTAATATCCACTCTCGGCTTTCGATGTGGCATATTTGATTCCTTAATTTTACTTTTGTTGTTTCTTCGTATCATCTAGCTGATCAAATTCTTAATATATTGATCATTACTAAACACTTACTACGAGTATCTCCTTGCCCAGTTAGATTCTTCACCCTTATGACCAAATCATTATAGAGTTTGTTTGGATAGTCCGTTGGAAAAACGAATACAGATTTCGAAATAAATATGTAAGAGGAATTTTGTCTCGACAAGCGTGGGAATGGCTTTTGGGGAGAGAAACGGCCTCTCCAAATAAGCCATAGTGAATTAAAATAGTATAAGTTTGCTTTGGTTGAGTCAGATTGAGTCAGATAGATAACATAAATCATATCATGCTTTATGAAAAACTGACTATGTAATTTACCTTCTTTTCCTTAAAAATGACTCCTCAATTAAGACTACATTATCTGTAAAGACTCATCGGCAAAAAAAATTATCTGTAAAGACTCGAAAGCATGGCCACTCTAAATGTTTTTTTTCTAAACATTCACTGAATTAAAACATCTAAAACCAAATAAAAACGTAATTATAGTTATATATATCGAAATGTTTAAAATATAATTCCCTAACTTCTAGCACAAATAACTTTTGTACTTGCATACATTGAAATTTGGTTGAAAGTTTCAATATAACAATTATGTATAACAGAAAAGGGCATTTCCTTTCAACATTCTCCGTTGATATTCCAGATCGATCCAATAAAATAATGGCACGTTATACAAGATTGTGGTACATAGTAAGAACGAAACAGGGGATTTGCACTTACAAAACTCGGCTTGTGGCTACGTGGCGGTACCCCTTAAACACGTGGCAACTCATAAAATAGGAAATGCTGCCTTATCACACTACCCCTTAAACACGTGGCAACTCATAAAACAGGGGATTTTTTTTGTTACATTTTCCCATACGCTTTAAAATAAATATAAAAAATTACCCTGTAATAAAATAATTATTGTAATTAATTTCTCAATTATGTAATTAAAAATATTTAACAACAAATAACCTAACATTTGGAACTATATTAATTATCTATCTCATTCTTATTTTTTACTTACAGAATTACAAGTTAACAAATAATAAAAATTACGAACCGAATGACTAACGTTTTCTTGAAAGTTATAAAGTAATAAATAATTTTTAAAAATCAAAATTCTAAAATATCCACTATTTTGGAAAAAAGGGAATACTCATTAGTTTGATATCATATATTGAAGATACGGGGAACCATATTTTTTTGAGCCATTTTGATTATCAAGCCTCAACTTGACCTGTTTGGATTAACTGCAATTGTACAAATAAACAAGTGATTAAAAACATAATTTTTCTTGATATCCAAACAGGCGTTAAACGCTTCACATACTTTATTATAGTGGAATTAGGCATTTAGTTGAACGGTGAACATACATATATACACTAAGGTTAAGTTTTGTTAATTAATGAGATAGAAAACTACTTATTAATCACACAAAATAAATTAGGGAATAATTGCGGTATTGGAAGAATGCTTGGTTTGGGAATTTTTCTATTAAATTTAACTCTAAATTTAGTTTATTTTTCTAATTTTGAACAATTCTAAATAATATTTTCGACAGATTACTTCTAATTAATTGCTTGATGTAAGGTATAAAATAGTATTAATAACTAATGGGTTAAAGTCTTACAATAAGAAGGTTAATTGTTCGTGCAAGTCACAACATTATTGAGATTTGATCAATGCGACTCATTTCTCACACTTCAAGCAATGCATAAGACTCATACTATAATTTTAAGATTAAAAAAAACTCATGGTCCAAAAAAATATTAATTCGCATGGAAAGAAATTTGGGGCTCATCTTATTAAAAAAATTCTAAAATCACACTTGCCAAACTTTCTCCATGCATTTGATCCATTAAGTTTGACCACATTTTGGTTTGAACCAAATCATTGGTTTTGATCTCAAGGAGTAATATTGTCCACGCATTTATTAAATTATAGGACCAATATTATAAATAAAATAAAACTTAAAGAGTCAAAACTTCTAATGTAAAACTTGAGGGACAAAAACTAAAATGAGGGTAAACTCAAGAAATCAAGTGTGAGATATTTTATTATAATATATAATTATTATAAATATTAATTACAAAATTAATAAAATGTGACCGTAGTCTTTACAGTCTAAGCCCAGATAGGGTAAAATAAAAAATCAAATAATATTTCAAGGTAAAAGGATTAATTTGTATAATACAGAAGAAGTAGAAGGATAACATTGTCGCTTAGAATAATAATTACTGGTCGCAAGAGAAACCAAAGCAAAATACTTTTAACATAGTATGTTAAATCTGACATGATTTCCCTACTATGTAGATAATATATATCTTAGCATGTTTGATTCTGATATGAAACATGAACGATAAGATTAAATAAAACATTATTTCTGCCTCATAAATAATATCATATAAGAGTAGTATACATAGAGAGGATTGGCCACCAACACAAGGCTTTAGGGGGTGTTGAACACACACCCATGGGGGAGGACTACTTGTGGAAGCTTCTATATTCTTTTTATATAAAGATCGATTTATAAAAGAAAGAAAATTATTTAACTAGAGAATTAATTGGTATAATAGAGTTCAGAATGGAGAAGTAATGAAGTATCAACGTGGAAGCTCATAGATGTGGGTGTGTATGTGATCAATGAAGCCAATACTTGAGGATGAAACTCAGATGTACCCAAATTGCTTTGGGAATTACTATGAAGCAACAGAGAATGGACTTAAATACCAAAAAATAACCATACTAAGCGAAGAATATAAATTATGCTATCATTTATTAAATTGAAATTTGTCATTGCATGCTCTTTGTTTTATACTAAAATTTTGAGTAATCTAGTTGATTCCTGAAAATCTTATAGTAATTCCCCATTTTTCTACAAACAAGCTTATCAGTGAGTCATGTCCTAGGAATATATTAGAAACAAGACAACCTTCACGGCTCATAGAACTTTAAAGATGTGAAAGGTACTTATTCGCAAACGAAATTCTCGTTGGAAGGGTGGGATCTAAATCATATGGGGTAAAGCTAAAATTTGTCTCAACTCTTTTTCAAAAAGGTATTTATCTGTATGTTGCAAAACATTTAGATAAGTTAGAATGATCAGAAAACAATGAGCTTGACTCAAACAATATTTGTAGTCACTATTAATTTCTACCTCTTAAACATAATTTGAAGTCTCAAATATATCCTATTAAAAGTCAGCAACCTGGAACCAAAAACAATAGAAAACCAAGAAAAACTTGAACTATATATTGAATGGTCTTTAATAAATACACATTTCTCTTCTTATAGATCGATCTAATGCTTTTTGCTTGGCTTTTATATTCATCTTGTCGAGTGGTTTGACCAATCAACTGATTGCAGCTTGTTCGACTTAATTTTCCCCCCAAGGTTCACGAATTATTCTGAAGCATGCGATGTTACGTTAACAAAGAAATTATTCTACGTACCTGGATATATAAAGCAACTGAGATGAGATGAGACTGTACCATATTGATCCGTTTTAAAACCATGAAGCTAAATATGAATAACCACATTCTCCATAGCTAATGCTCTGTACTGTGTGTAGTTCAAGCCAGTGACGAAGGAGGAACCTGAAGAACGTAGAGATAATCACTGTATGGCTTGGGGTTTATATATAGCAGCATGATAAGAATTTTTATTTTAAAATTCTATATTTATATAGTATATTGTGTTTTCCCCCTTCTATGAAGCAATGGACATTTTTCGAATGCCGAAAAAGGAATTTTTTTGTGGGGGGGGGGGTGGTTGGATTGCACCTTACAACTAGCAGCCAGAACACACACAGAACAACTAATTTTCTGGGATCTTGCTTTGAAGTTTTCTTTAAGGTTTCTTGGCTGAGAATTAATTCAACAATATGACGACTTCAAGTCTCGACAACAAGAAATTGGGTGTAATAAACTGTTCCATAACTTAATGTGGTTGGTTTGACTTGATGCTTTTGAAGGAAGATGGCTTTCGCAAGCAAAGGATAAAGAGATGGGTTTGACATTAAATAATTGAAGCAAATTGTTTTAAATAAATAAATATATATATATATATATATATCAACTTGTGATTGAAAAAATGGGATTCGCAATTTGAAAATTTAATTTGAGCGCTTTTAATGTAGCTAGTGGTTTTGCAAGGTTCAGATCCATTTGGAGGATGGGAACGAATGATTATGCAGTCATGTGCAGCAAGTGGATATTTATGGTTATTGAACAAATCGAGGGTGACGATGATGTCATCAAATATTAAATGTCCATCACAAGTTGAAGATATTAAACCAATGTCAAGTAATTTGTTCATAAAATTAATGCTCATGCCATAATTAATATAATATTACTCAGTTAATTAATTGAAAAAGATTAAGGAATGTGAATAAATTATTTTAAAGTACTATATTTATATTTTTAAATTAATTTTCTTAATTTTGAATTGTTATATGATCTAATGATATATATTTCATGTGCACAATATAAATCACTATAACTAATTCATCATAACCAATAAAATGGTTGTTAACTCATAAAATTTGCTTTAAATTGAAAATTTTTCAACTTCACCCTATTAATTGTAGCTTCAAAGAACAGATAAAAATGTAATGAATCATATTTAAAGATTAATTATAAGAGTAAAATTGATAAATTCGTATCTATTGTTCTTCAAGGTGACTTTGTATTATGGACATAAATATAAGTATTTTAAAGAGATCATATAATATTGAACAATGAGTTAACGTATATAGGAGTTGACATTGAAGAAGAAAATTTTTAAAAGGTTGACCTTGACATTAGATACCGTTAATTCAGGTCAAAAAAACACTAGATACTGTTAATCTAGCCATACATGATCACCTCTAGATACTGTTAAAACTGAAGAAACAAATTCGTTTTTGTTTTTATAACAAAAAATATTATACATCTTTTAATTTTATTTCAAATTATATTTCCGTTCCTTAACTTTATATTTTTAAAAAATTTTAAGAAGTTTTTCAATCTCTCTTTAATATAAGATCCTTTAAACCGTTTTTTTGAGTGGGAAATATAGGATTTCATCCTGGTATCCCGAATCCTTTCGGACCCAGACTAATCTGGGGTTGCCCGGAGTGCGTTGGGATTTTCCAAGGTTTGAACCCAAGACCTGACGAGTACGCGGCACCTTGCCTTTCCCTTATCAATCAGTCGGACCAGCCCCTGGACCCTTTTAACCGTTTTTTGGTGTGTGAGATGAATGTTGACGGAGCATATGCTAAAGAAGCAACAAGCCCATCTTGTGCTAGAATAGCCTGAGACCATAATGGTTCAGTGTTGAATGGTTTTATATTCAAGCATTGTGCAGAGAATAAACTTCTTTACTTCATCTTCTAGCTTCACTGTAGAAATTCTAGAGTTTGATATGATAGAGCTATCTATAATATTTTTCTGTCAAAATTTGGGCCAAAAGAAAGTATTTTTTGTCAAAAAAATTAAGTGAAAAGTAACCAAAATTCATATTAAATATATAATTATTAACTCTTTTTTATGTGAAACACGAGTGTATCTTGTCAATTACTAATAGTCTCTCACATTGTATACGTACATATAAATAAATATATACATATAATATTTGTCTAATTTTATCTATAAATTATTTTCCACATGTTATGTAGATAAGAAAATTTAAACTTCATTAATTATACCTTAAAATTCAGTAACTTTCAAATTTTATTTCTATTTAATATACATTATACCCCATAAAAATAAAGTCAATCAATAATAAATAAAGAGTAAGATTATATATTTATACAACAGAATTTAATTGTATGACTTGTATTCTTATATATAGGACCGAAAATTCCTTTTTCTCTGCCGTGATAGAAGAGTAAATAATATGCCCCTATTTGTAGATACAAAGAAGCCGAAGAATGAATAGTCCAGAGTCACATTGTTTGGCTTATGCAGAAAATTAAAACATTACCTGTATCCAGATAACTAGAAATAATTTCTTTAAATATACAAATACAATAAAATAAAATTCTTATGATTTTATTGATATCATTACCAGAGACTGATATAATTTAATAAAAAAAATTCATCACCGCCGTTAACTTTCTACACACGGCGTTAACATAATCACAATTTGAAGATACTTTTCTTGGCTTCTTATTATTCGAGGAATTTAATGGTAAATAATATTTTTATCTCACATCGTCATCACAAATTTGAAGATATCTTTTGCTACCACTTGTTCGAGAAATTAAATATTTTGATGCTTAACTGTGTCTTTATGTGTAGTTCAGTGACTTCATATAACTTTGTGGTCATCGCCCACTGGTTTCTCTCAGCCTGTGGATTTGCAATTTTCGAAGCATCTATTTCTCGTTTTCTTTTTTATCAAAAGGATTTGATTTGATTCCATTGTTTAATTTAATTAGTGGATCATTTGTTTCAATTTTAATTTAATTTATCTGGTTTTCGTCTTATTCATTTTTAGCAGTGAATGGCTGCAAATGGTGGAGACTGTTTTATAACTGCTGCCATTGTTGGTGGTTCAAAAATCACCATTAGTGGCGACAAAACTAACCATTGAGGCATTTGTTATGTTTCACTATCATATCATCATTTGAATTTTGAGAACTTATATGGGTGTTAGAACAGGAATCACTTGACTCATTACTCAGAGTACTGAATTGAATTCAGATGCAACTACACCAATGACACGAAAATTTTATTGATAAGTGGTCTGTAAGTATTCTTACAAAAGATAATAATTCTATTTAAAGTGATGTCAGCTACTAATTGTATGCACTTTTCTCAATAGGGAATCGAGTATTAATTTAGTACATCATGAGGAAAATGCTCTTTTAACCTTGAAGACGTGTACTCACCTTGGTTGGTAGCCTATATAATCTAATTCACCAAATTTTTCTCATTAGTTTAGAGCACAGGTAATGAAAGTGAAAGTGGTTTCTGCAAGGTATGAGTCATATTACCAAAACTAATTATTGTTGATTAAAGCATGTTACAGGCTTGTTTGGATAGCCCGTTTGGACATCGAAAAGTCATTCATGCGCTTACCGATACAGAATTCCTCTAACATATTTACCTCAGAATCTGTATCCGTTCTCCTAATGGATTTACCAAACAAGCCCTACATCTTTGTAGTGAAAGTGGTTTGGCCTATTCATTATTTGGTTAGTTTGTGTGAAGCCGGATTATTGGTTTGAAAAAAATCAAAACTCAGTAGAACTCAAATTTGGTTTTGAGCCAACTCCAATTCATAATTCCGCTTGATCTAATATTTCATGGTATATTTATAATATATTGATAGGTTAAAGTATACATTTGGCCATTTAAGTTTACATTAAGTTTCAATTTAATTCATTAAGTTTAAAAAGTATATTTTTAGTCATTTTAATTATCTTAACACCATCATTTTATTTAAAGAAAAATGGTGACTCATTAAATTTAAATGATGATTTTACAGTTAAATAATCATAAGGAATGATTAAATTTTAAAATATAAATATGATGCTAATGAATACTTAAATTTAAATATATTTTATTAGTATCTAATTTCATAATTACCTTTTACATTTGATGAGCCATTAATTTTTGTTAAATAAAACCAATGACAATGTTAAAATAAAAGGACTAAAAGTATACTTTTTAAATTTTAAGGATTAAAATAAAATTTGATTTGAATTTAAATGATCAAATGTATATTTTACCTTATATTGATATGTTATTGAAGTTAAAATCAATAAAAATCTCTATTTTAAAAATTTTATGATAAAAAATCCTAAATTTACATACAGATACTCTCTGTCCTATGCAGTAATGGTATATATATGAAATAATAGTTAATTCTTCCAATCAATAAAAATTTTTAACATAAACCCTTCATTGATTTTTTTATGTACACACACATATATAAGAATTTAAGTAGAGAATGATTTAATGATAAACTGATTGAAATGCCATTTTAGTTTTTGTCCTCTAAGTGGAAGAGTTTAGTACAAAATGCAAATGTAAAGAATGCTAAATTTTGGGTAATTATTATGATGGTAAATTTTTTTTTTATATAAACCATCCGGTATCTAGGTTCATTGCTAGCCCCAGACTAATCTGGACCCCCCGCGAGGAGACCTTACGGTGGTAGCGAGATATCGATGGAACAACCTCTTTGAGGTTGCGTTAATTATCGCGGCTGTCACTCCTCAGGATTCGAACCCTCGCCCTGAGGAATGCTGGTAGTAACCCTTGCCATCTCTATCAAACGCTCATTCACGATGGTAAGTTGGTAGCAATGAATTTTGTCTCGTATATTTTTTTTTGTTGCCATAATTTTGTCTCGTATATTTGTTATTATTCATTTGGACATATGCTATTACGTAAGCATTCATTATGTTATCCTTCAAGACTTTATGGCCCAAAAAATGCCTATGCGGGTTTTGCCAACTTCTTAGAATTTGGGCCTCACAAAAGGAAATGTAATTGGAGTATTTTCTTTTTCCATAATAATGAGAATACCTATAAGAGGGATTACTCATAACGTGATAAATTAAATTCAACCCTTAATGTGGTTACGTATTATTTTCTTTTTCCATAACAATGAAAATATCTATCAAAAGAGGAGTTAGGTGTTGCTCATAATGTGATAAATTAAATTTTATCTATCAAAGGAGGAGAGTGATTCTTATTATTTAAAAATATATTGTATATTATTATATTCATCAATAGAAAGATAGGATTATTTAATATCCAAAAGCACTTAAGCCCAATACGTCGCATATCACCCTAATATAGTAAAGAGCCACGTGATGAAATAGAATCAATTTTCTTGTTGGACAACTCCTTTTTTTTTGTTCAAAAATTTGTTAACTTGCAAATTTCAGCGTATGACAATCCTTCTTTTAAAATACATTCTCAAAAAAAAGCTCATTCTTAAAAGAATGCATTTTGCCAAAATGCATTATGTCAAAATGCATTTTGGACAAAAGTTATTTTTCAAAATGCATTCTGACTAACAGTTATTCTCCCAACGGTTTTTCAAACCGGCATAATATTTCCTACAAAGACTCCATTTTGTAATAATACTATAAGTAACTTTTCCAAAATGCTGTATGGGATTTTCCAAGAGTAAACGAAATATAAACAAACAAATCACTCCTCCTCTTTCTAATTATAAGTAACTTTTTATTAGGGATAATTGTATTCGGTTCCTTAAACAATTATATTCATCATCTACAAAAAAAAGTATGCATCTTTAAATTGCTTAATATAAATATAATAAGGAGAATGGCCAATAATGGGTCCCTCCTAGCTTGTCAAGAAGGGATAATAACAAATAGGTCTATCAAATTAATGCCATCCACCTCACTATATCTCAGTGGCCAAAAATCAAGAATCCACGTAACAGGGCAAAAAAAAAAAGCCAATACTAAGCTGGTCTATAG
This sequence comes from Vachellia pachyceras, assembly GCA_025593235.1. Taxonomy (NCBI): domain Eukaryota; kingdom Viridiplantae; phylum Streptophyta; class Magnoliopsida; order Fabales; family Fabaceae; genus Vachellia; species Vachellia pachyceras. The sequence goes on along the minus strand of JANTPZ010090406.1, from coordinate 18,743 downwards.
TTGTATAAGGTTTGGCAAGATTTGGATTTCAAGTTCAAATTTCAGAGAAGACTCTTATAAAGGAACGAGTAGCCACAAACTTTGAATCGGATCATTCAATTTAATAATAATACGATCTAGAAAAAAGTTTGAAACGTTGGGTACCGAATGATAGTTCTAAAAAAGAAAACAGAAAGCAATAAACCAAAAGTGAATAAGGAGGAGGAGGAGATGGTTTGTTTGAAATAACGTTTCTAAAAGTTAAACGTACGTTCAACAGTATTTTTTCATAAAACGAGATAATCTCCCTCACATATTTACCTCAACTTACGTAAAAGAACTTATCTACTGCATTCTCAAACGGATCCATGAACTTTGACACTCAACGCAGAATGATTCTTGCAAAAGTGACTTTTTTTCACTCTTTCCTTTATATCGCTTTCAAGCACTCACTAATTTGGACCCATCATCAAAACCAAAATGCCTTCGCTTCATCAATTAAGGTGACGTACCCAACTTTTAATTTAAGAAAAATTTCACATTTCATTCATAATTTTGTAAATATATAAAAGTTTCTTTCTATGTGGTTGCGTATTGTTGTCAAATTCAACCCCGTCATTTTCAGAGAGGAACACTTTCTTTTATTTCTCTAACCATTTCATAAAAAAAAAAGCTTTATATTGTTTCTTTGTGTGAATAAACTATTCTGAATTCATAATTTACAAACTAATTTAAATTCAAGTTACGTTAGATCCTAATTTAAAAGAAGCTCTTTATTGAATGTCTTTTTTCTTATTCAAAAAAGCTCCAACTAAATTTTTTTTATTTAAATGATATTGATGAGTGTTTTATCATTCAATCCCACCATTTTTAATATACATATATAAGAATTTTGATGTAAGATATAAGTATATGTATCAATAATTTATTAAAGAAAATTGTGAGCTCAGTGCCTCAACTGAATCATCTTCACGAAAAATTATTTAAATGTCGATGACCACAAAAAGCTAATGGTCACTACTAAAGTTGTGATATCAAATCATTGATCTTTTTCATGACATGAGAAGATGCCTCATGGCCAACCCAAATAAGATAATCAAACCAATGAATTAAATTATTAGTAGTAGTGGGAAAATGAAAATTTATAAACCATACAATATATTTGGTGGTGGTACGATAGCCATTTGTGTCTCAATTTATTTCCACATATCCATACATTATCATTGTTTTGGAATCTCCTAATCAATAATAAAGTTAAGGTGTATCTAGCACCCTAAAGTATTTTGCTTTGTGCATATAGAAGTTCTAGAAGAGAAAGAACAGAAAAATTAACTCATAATTAAAACGGACAGAAAATTAAATAGTAGGAAATAAAATGCTAGAAAGTAAAAATGCAGAATGATGAACAGAGGATGAAAATAGAATACCTTAATCTCCCTTACTTAGTATCATACTATTATCATCGTTTGCCGATTAAAATATCATTTAAGAATTCAGTACTACTTTTTTTTTATTCATGCTTTAGCCACCACATTTTGACTAGCATATAATATTTCATATATGACACCCTACTGCAGAGACCAGAGGTTGCCCTATCTGGTGGGACTTATACTTTGACTATCTCTAGAAGGATTCAGGCATCATAAACAAGAACTATATACTAAGATGATAACATATCACCCGCGTGCTATCAAACATGAACTCCAAACTCTTTTTTTTTTTTTTTGCTAAACCGTCAACATGAATTTTAATAACAGAAATTCATTATAACAACACAAAAAAAATTCAAAATGCTAGATACTCTAAAAATTATTTTAAAGTACTAGACGTATATAAAAAATACATCAGGGTGTTGCATGAACCTTAACCTTTAATAATATTCCCACTACTTGAAAATATATACAAATATAATAATAATAATAATAATAATAATAGGACCAAAACATCCTTTTGCCACACTCTTGTTATATTTAGGGTTCGAGAGGAGTACGTTTATGTACAAAATCGCAGTGGGTTTAATTAGTCAGGTTCAATCTAAAATAAAATGATTAAAAAATTTAATTAGAAATAATTAAGAAAAGGCGCAGACAAGAAAATGAGGAGCAGCATTGATATCCGACAAGAGTGTTGATGTATTAAATATCATCGCCGTTAAGAGAAGAAGATGATGGTGCAATTAATTATGTAATGTGCATATCACGAAAATCTCGAGCACTCTTTAATATTTGTTTGATTGTTCTAAAATAAATCATAAACTCAATAACAACAGTTTTTGGAGCGTAAATTATCTAATGTGCATAGCCCGAGAAATCCTCGAGCACTCTTTCAATATTTTGTTTGATTGTTCTAAAATAAATCATAAACTCAATAACAACAGTTTTTGGAAGCGTAAGATTTACTCCTTTTAATCCTATTTATAAGATATGAAGACAATTTTTTTTACCCTATGAAAGACTTTTCTAAATTTTTCATATGAATATTGAATGCACAACTTTAATTTTCATTTAGTATTGTATCGATTTTACTTCATTTGTTGTAATGTATATTAAATATGGATAAAGTTAATTTTTTTAAATTTAAGTTACAGATAATAAAGTTTAAGGCTTTTCTTGGCTCTATTTGATATTTACCATTCATAAGGTATTGTTTTAAGCTTGCATGTTTCAATTTATAAACCATTTAATTTGGAAGAATGTTAAGAATAATTAATTTGTTTGTCTTGAAAGTGCTCCTAATAAATGTGGAAAAATTCAGTTCACCTCCATTATTTTGATTCTCCCATCAAGAAAAGGGTAAATTATATTTAATGAAGGGTGTGTATGGAAAAGAAGAATGTGTTAGGGATATAGTAGTACTATTAATTAATTAATTAATTAGCCTATGGAAGACTGAGTTAATTAAGAAGCACTTATTTTAATAAGAGAGAGTAGTATAGAAGTTTTTTCCAAGAAAGAACCATGCCAGCCTTAAATGGATTAAATGCTCAACCCAACTTACACATTTTAAAAAAAAATTAGTTAAGTTAGTTATTTGTAATAAATATATGTGTTGGTTTCTATTGGGCTTATAATCATTATTCCTATTAATGAAAGCTTCCTTTACCATGTGTGTGTATAAAAGGGAAATTTAGTCTTAGGTTCCAAATAAGCAATTTATTTAAAAAACGGTTTCATGGAGAAAAATATTTAATGAGAGGCTCCAATTGACAACATCATGCGCTGTGTTGACAACATCTCATGTTGTGGATCTTTTATTAAAAATTTTTATTTATGGGACCATTCCTTAAATAACTTATTTATTTAGGATCTAAGACTAAATTTCCCTATATAAAATCAATAAGCATAACTTAAAATATTATAATTTTTGGAGGTAAAATGAATCAAGATCTTCTTACCTTATACATTTATTATACTGAAGTTGGGGTGACAAAGGAAGAACTTTCTTTTTTATATATAAAAGGTGAAAATGATATTAAATAGAAGATTCTAAAGTTGATTTACACACTAAAACATGTGCATGTGGTCCAAGCATTGGTATCTAATTTATGAATGTCTGAAAATCGATTTAGTTTAATCCATATATCCGTACTTTCGCCAATCCTTAATGTAAGATTTAGATAACCAATATATGAATTTAAAAAAATTACATAAGTCAGTTATTTTTTTAAAAAAAATTGGATTGATTTCTCTGTCAATTCATTTTTAATTATATGCATGATAACTATAATTGATGAAAACCTTTTACACTATATGTAATCAACATGAATAAGTAATGAAAAAAATTATAAATTTAGGAAGTAAAGTAAATTAAAATTTTATATTCAGAATTGAAATTAACAGCCTTGTTTGGCTTTTACAATTAAGACCAGAGCTAGTACTCTCGTGTTGGCCTATTTATAGTTTTTTTATAAGGATATAAAACTAATTTATCGTATAAAGAAAAAAAAAGGAAACAAGGAAAAGGAGACTTTGCTTCATAAAAAGTTAGAGAGTACTTTGCATGCCTAATTCCCACGTAAAGTGGCCTCCACTTTAATTACTCCACCACCTATGCGTGCGCGTAGACCAATATTATGTCTCCAATTTATATTGTGTGTGTTTGGAAACTCCGTTGAAAGAAAGGAGTTTACGGATTTCTATATGATTTTATAGAATTTAAGATAGTGTTTATGGATTTCGAAATGGTTTTTACTGATTTTAAAATAATTTTGTTTCAATTTGCGTGCTTCGTTGGAAAAACATAGTTCCCAAACAAGCACATTATGTTATTTAAATTTATTGACTTTTTTTATAGTTTCATTTTGAATCATTTCCTTTGTAATCCAACAGCTAGAATAACCTCTACATATATATATAGCATTATTTTTCATAATATTTTGCTCTTGTATGAGTAAAAAAAGATTAAAAAAAAGATAATCAACCACAACAACAATTATACTCAACGAGGACAGCTATATAATTAGATTGAAATAATTTTATTAAGGTTAATTAACAAAGATATATAATCATACTAACAGTTAATAAAGATTGAAATAAGCAACTTTTTGGTTGTTGTTTCAATATATAGAGTTTATAAAGTACATGATTCTTCAAATTTACCCTCAATTTCATTTTAAAATTTTAAGTATAAAACGAATGGTCTTAACCCTTTAATGTACAAAATATTCCAGATTTTTATTAGATTATAGGGATCAACATTTTAAATAAAATGAAACTTGATGGACCAAGCTTAAATGATGGTAAACTTGAAGAACTCAATATTATATTAATCATATATTTATATTTTGTTAATGATAATTATATTTGAAGAATTATCATGCACTCTCCCAATATTAATTTAAGTGTCGTTATGAAAGATTAACGTATTCCGTACATATCATTGTACTGATATCATGGGCAGACCCATGTTATACCGAGCGTGTGCAGCCGCACCCCCTGACTTCCGGAAAATTAGGTATATATTAGTACTATGTGATTTATTTTGCACCCACTCATTTACTAATTTTGAACCCATTAAATTTTTTCTCAAATTCTTCTCAAAACATAATAAGAATAAATCCTACTTATATTAAATTTACTATTAAAAAATAATTTACACCCTCTAAATTTGAGTCCTGAGTCCGTCACTGACTGATATTGTAGAGACATTGAATCTAAATAACAAGGGAGAAGGCAGAAAAGAAATTGATAACGTTAACGTTGGTATGTAGAAAGGATGAATGCACCTTGAAAGTGGAGCCCAAGGGAGTGACACGTGTCCGGCGGCATCCGTCGGGGTGGGCTTGGGCAATGTTTGGCCAACATGCCACGTGAAGGTATGATCCCTTGTTTCTCTCTCAAAATGAGTATTTAGAGTGCATTATTATAAATATGATGGACTCTATTTGAAATCCCACATGTTGTCACTTCCCCTCACCCAACTTCTTTGCACTTTATAAAAGAACCCATTCTATAATATATATATATATATATAAAAGTCATTATATATATATATATATCAATGGGTCATGGGTTCTTTTGACTTTTGGTCAACGATTGTGATTGAGTTGGAGAGATCTTGGCACGACTCGTTGAATTCAAAAACACTAGCAAAATATTCACATGTTATCCATAAATTAGATTCTCATGTTATTAGCAGAGTTAGAGTGCATGTTTGGGAAACACTTCTTCTAAACGGTGCACGCAAGTCAATATAAAAGCATCTTGAAATCTGTAAAAAGTATATCGAAATCCGTAAAAAGCATCTTGAAATCCGTAAAATCATTTTAGAATCTGTAACTTCTTTCTATCTACATATTCCCAAACACATACATTATAGATAGCAGTACTCAAAAATATATTTTAATGAAGTGTGAGCCAAATTTTAATTAAAATGGAGTAAGTTTTTATGATATTTCTCTTTTTAATATAAAATAATTATAATCATATTATTGATAATTAATATTTAAGCCTTAACCCCATTCCTTGACATAAACGCTTATTAAAAATTTGATTTGAATCAAAATAAAAGATGAATCTCAATCCATTTTATCCATCGTACTTGTGCCCAATTGTTTAATTTGATTGTAGGGAAAAATAAACATATATGATATCAATATAAAAGTATAAAAAGGTCATATTATTTAATTATTTGTCTATCATGAAACATGCATAATGTTGGCATATCTCTTGTAGTATTTTACCTAAAGCGTAGGTGAGATTAGGTGATTTATCATTAACCCACGGTATGATTTCAAAAAGGAGAAATTCCTGTGTACACTGATAGGTTATATTTTAATCATATGCGTTCTTTAATTAAAATAATCCGACTTCTTTTCGTGGGTTTCACTTTATAAATCGTGTGAGAGGAAAAATAAAATAAGAGAAATCTTAGAAGATACAAAGGTCACATGAAGATAACTTAAGTATTTTGATTGGAAAGAGTACAAATGATGTGATGCACACGTCAGAATTTCTTTTGAAGAAAACCAACAAGCAGTTGGTCGAACTGGTAAGTGGGCTCGCCTCCCGTAAGGATGAGAACGCATGTTTGATTCTCGAGAAGCGCTCTTGATGGGAGAGGGGTGAACCCTGCCTATGTGGGCAGCACTCATTCCCCTTGAGTTCGGATTAGTTAGTTGCCATTAGGCGCCGGACACCGGACGGTTGGTTTCCCATTTTCACAAAAAAAAAAAGTCTTGAAAAAGTGACAATTAAAAATCTTATTAGGAGAATATTAATATCAATACATCTGGCACCTCATCTCAATATAAATTTTCAAAACCAATACTTATTATTATTATTTTGCAATAGATTTCAGCACTGGAAATTTTTAAAAAGTTCCGTTGAGATAGTGACTTTTTTTTCACCATGAGATACTTGACTCTCATTCTCCTAAAATCTTGGGACTAGATATATTAATCATATATAGTTACCTGAGATCTAGTCCAGATTATATTTAAATTGTTCAGTGTTTTTTTAGATCAAGCCTCAAATAATGCATAGCACATTGGCCTTGAATTTATTTATTTTTTTTTAAAAAAAGCAATTTGTGAGTTCAAAATATTCACTTCTTGTTTGAGCTTCCCTAACACCCACTAAAAAAAAAATACTCCATGTAAAAGTGTAAGTTAAGTTTGGAGTATTCTTGTTGTGAAATTAATTATGAGATTAACCATTGAGGTTGTTTTGGGGCTAACTCTATAAATCCATTGTAGCAAAAAAATAATAAAAAAAAATAAAACTTGAGTTATATGACACTATTAATGGACAAATCTGAAACATAAACTATTCAAAATTGCTAAACCAGTAGTATTGGCGGCGGATATAAGGAGTTAAGTTAGAAATTTTAATATAAAAAGTGGATCATTAATTTATAGATATTCAAAAATTAATTAAGTTATTTATTTATAATAAATATGTATTAATTTTTTAAGAACTGCCTTTTAACGTACATTTTAACTACATCCTTTCCTTCAATCGATAGGGTCATTTTGAAGAAATAATTATAAATTTGAAAAATAAATAGATTTTTATTTTTATTTTACAAATTGTAAATACTAATTAAAACCCACTCTTAAAATTTTCATAGATTAAATAAGTAAGAACACAATTTTCCGCTTCTGTGGATGTCCCCCCCGGCAAAGCTTTCGGCCTTCACCTCCTAACGATTGTCTGTCTAACCACAAAAATGAAAGAAAATATATTGCTTTCTGAAAAGATGGCATTCCATTAATCCCACTCTTTTTCTCTCTGAACTAGACGCCAACGCCATCACGAAGCGCACCCAACAAAGCTGGGCCTTAGGGGGAAGCCACACACAACGAGAGAGAGACAGTGCAGATATCCATGTTCTTGAGTCGCTGACTCTCGTGGGCTTCTACTCTTCTTCTTCTTTCAGATCTTGCAAAAGTAATACCCATTTTCTCACATACATTCCTTGCTATCCCCTTCAAGATTATTTATCTTTGCCACTTTAAATCCCTCCCCAATTCTTCTCATCTTCGTTTCCATGTAAACTTCGTTCATTTTCGTTCGGTTTTGGCTCCATTCTTGCTCGGTTAGTTCTTTTAACCGTCTTTTCCCAGGAAAAATCTGAGCTGGCCTAGCTGTTTAACTGATTCTTGCTCTTTTTGAACCAGTTCGATTTTGATTCCCCCCCCCCCATTTACAGTTTGTTTGGAGGATTGGGAGTTGGATTTTCTTGAGAAGTGAGAACCTCTGGATTGGTGGTGATGTTGTGGTTGTAGTCTTGTAGAATAAGGAGTAGGAGCGTATGGATGATAGAGGCGACTCATTCGTTGCTGTGAGAAGGATCTCGCAGGGTCTTGACAGAGGCAATACTTGCCATTCAACTTCTGGTAAATGCTTTAAATTCTAGTAAAAATCATTCTGTAATTTTTATTTCGTGACTTTTTATTTCCTAAGGGCTTGATTCGCTTTTGTACTTTCACAGAAGCTTCCTACCTTTTGTTTTGCAATCCCCCCTTCTCTCTTTCTCTGTCTGTCTCTGTTTGTATCTTTATATTTGTCAACCACTTTTTTGAAGTACCCATACCTGAGTCGAGATCAAACCTTGTCCATGTAATTTGATCAAAACTCAAGTTTTCACTTGCAGAATGCTTGATGGTATCCTCAATTGCATTGGTGGGTGAATTCATAGGCTAACGCGTTTTAGTTATATTACTTCTTTGTGTAATTTGGTTCAAGTATCTTCTAAAACTCACATAAGACTTCTGTCTTGCGTAATTGATAAGCACACGGAACCTTTCTTTCCGGCAGCCTCTCTCAGACTCATGAACTCTCGCTGGTTCCGTTTGATCGATAGGAATATCAAATTCTCTGTTGAACTGGTTTCACCATAAAAATTCTACTTTGTGGCTTCAACGTTCAATTATTTTTCCGTGCTATTCAGAATTAGAGCCGGTTTGTATGCTTATATTATACTGCCAGCTACACAGTCGCTAACCGTACCTCTGATTCTCTGTATATCTACCTTTCATGCCATGCGTCTCTATTATTATATTGACAAATGGACCTACATTTATCTTTATGAGACCATATGGCAAAGTGTGAGGCAGAGTATAGATTAAGTGCGTGAGAGGTGGAAAATTTTGAACAAAGCACGCCAGTGGTCACTAGTCTTCTCCGAGGCTGCTTTAAAGTTGAGGTTCATGATGATTTGAAAAGGTCTGCTGTGTGTGGGTTCAGGGTAGTTTTGGTATGCATGTTTCTTAGTTTGAGGTTGCAATGGAATGTTAATCTAAATCCACCAAGGCCCAAGTAAATGCCTTAGTGCATGTTTGGATCAGCAATATAAGTTATTCTTCTAACATGATTTACGGCTACGAGGTAAGTATGGAATAAGAGTTATCTCAGCTTGTGCAAATGTGTTTTTCTAACACCACCACAATAGTCTGCTGTGAATAAATTCTTGGAAAGTGTGTTAGAAGTTTTATTGGATTTTGTTTGATTCATTGGGAAGTGAGAACTAGTTTTTAAACTTACTAGGGATCGGATTTGACCAGGCTAATTTCAATTAGATAGCAAAATTAAATCCAATTTTATGCTTTATATTTCTCAGCTGTTTTGTATTGGCAAGTTACTTGCGTCAAGAAATGCACAATCCTTGCAGTAGAATTGAAGTTACAACCTACTACATTTTTGTTTGCTGTGGTTCAGTAATTGAAACAAAAACATGCTGTCAGTTTATTTCAAGTTTTTTTGTACTACATAACTTGGAATGTCAATCTTCATTTACGGACAATTTTATATTGTTACAGCTGAGGTTGTGGCAGGATCAGCTGCATGGCTTGGCAGAGGTTTATCCTGTGTCTGTGCACAGAGGGGAGAGAGTGATGCTCGTCCCTCTTTCGATTTGACCCCAGTCCAGGTAGTGTTTTTGTAGTTTAACCGTTTAACTACTCAAATATCAATTTGTTTACCATTTATCTGATTAGTTTTGCCTTTAATTACATGTTTGTGGACGAAGAAATGTTTGTCATATCTGAACTTAAATTGTCTGACAATTTGATGATATAGATCTATCTGTACTAAAGGTGCCTTTTAGCTTTTAGACTATTGATTCATCCTCTCTGACTTGCAGCCGTAATTAATATGCATGCTTGTGTTGTTGCAAATATCATAATGTTTTGTTTTATCAAATATTGTTAGCTATTAGTATGCTACAACATATTTTCATGCTGTTGAATCCTGGCCTCTCAGGAGGAGTGCCTGCAGAGGCTGCAGAACCGTATAGATATTCCATATGATGGTTCGATACCTGAGCACCAGGTATCCTTTCTTTTAATAATTTTTTTTTTTTTGCTAAAAATTAATTTCATTGAAGATTTCATCCTTCCTTAGACTATACATACATACATTTTTTTCTTTAATTTATGAATGTAATTCACATGCTGTATTTTAGGATGCCTTAAGGGCTTTATGGAATGCTGCCTTTCCTGAGGAAGAACTCCATGGCCTGATATCTGAACAGTGGAAGGAAATGGGGTGGCAAGGAAAAGATCCATCAACAGATTTTAGGTAGATGATGTCCTGGTTAATTCCTACTAACTGCCTGATCTCCCAATGGTCTAAATCCATGTTGATCTTGGTTTTAATGTGAAATTATTTGGCAGGGGCGGTGGTTTTATATCTTTGGAGAATTTACTGTTCTTTGCCAGAAATTTTCCGGTGAGATCTCATCCTTTCCTTTTATTTTAATTTGCTCCTTTCTGATCTTTGAATGAAAATTTTAGTTGCTTGGGTTTGGTTTCGGTTGATAAAAATTAACGTTTCAAATACAGAGCTTGTCATTATAAATAGAAACTCATCTGCATTACAGAAGCCATGATTAATTTAGCAAAGCACGAGTTAATTATATTGTTAATTTTCTACAAGAAACTGTTTTTTTATTTATTAAAATAAAAGTGACTGGTTTGCTTTAATCGAACATAAAATGATTTTGGTGTTATTGAGCGTCTATTTACTTTAACTTGAAGGATGATTTTCCTTTCATTTCTCTCTTACCTTCTTGATTTATGTAACCTATTGGGATTAAGAGATTGCCGATTTGAACAAATATACTTGCTGCCTGCCATAGATAAAGAAAACCAATGTTCAGCGTATCCAGACTTTTATGTTACAGATCTGAATTATTCTTTTCCATTCTTTTTCTGTATCTTCAGGAAAGATGTTCCTGCACTGAGTCACAATACATAAGTATGTTTTTAATTAGATGATCTCATGATTTTTTTTCCTCAATGGATCTTTCAACATGTTCTCTGAGATTGTTGTAGATATTATACCATGTAATTAGCAGCTAAAATTTTCTTCATGAACCTTTAGAATCTGGGGCCACCAAATGATTGTACTTCTTATGAGTTGTGATGTTTTTTAGTTGTGTTTGAAGGTTAATTCATGTATTAGATTACTGTTTTACCGAATATTCAAAGTATTGGGTTTTGTTGGTCCAGGTGATTTCAAAAAGAAAAATAAACTCATTTGGTTTTGTTTGCCTGCACTTTGTGTGATTAACGTCTCGTTAATTGTTTAATATATCTTTCCCTAATTGGATCATAACAAGGTAAATGATGATATGATATCAAATGTGAAATGCATTTTTTTTTTTCTGCCCTAGCTTTCATTGATTATTTTGGCTCTTTTGGAGCAGAAAATGCATATCTTTGGTAATAGGGAAAAACTATTCCTCGTATTTTCTTCTTAGGGCTAGAAATGTATCAGATGTATGCTTGTGGTCTTTCACGGTTTAGCTTTATACATGTCCTTCATCTATGTGCATGGCCTGTACTCTCAGCTTTGTGCTTCTTTGTCAATTTATTATATCTTATTCCCCATGACTGAATTTTAATATATTAAAGGCTGACCCAAGAATATTGAAAATTTTCATTTGGGCTTCCATGGCTTGATAGGTTTCCCCTTTTCATGGTCACTGTAGTCTTCATCACATAACTGAAACTTTTCCTTTCATAGAAATCGTTTCAGGACCTTTTGAGGAAGCAGGAAGGTGATCGTTCAGTTTGGGAATACCCATTTGCTGTTGCTGGTGTGAATATCACATTCATGCTTGTTCAAATGCTTGATCTCGAAGCAGGTACATTACTTTTGTTATTGTAGTAAATTTTAAGTATTCATCATGCCTCAAGAAAGTAGCACTGCCGCTAATATGATGTGTGTGTGACTAAGTTTTAACTACTGACATGATTTCTCATATGAATTAACTACCAGAGGCATAACATTTTTATAAACAGTTCAATATTTATGGTGGTTTAAACTAACTGTCAAGAAAGATGCATATGTTTTTTGTCATATATTTTTTGGCTTGGATCAGGGAGAAGTTTCTGAGAATGATAATACAAAAAGCTGTTGTCATAATCGTTTATATAACTCGTGATGTTGTTCTCTGTTTTTTTTTTTGGTGACATCTGGAGAGTCTGAACTGAGTGAAATTAAATGGATGATATTCCATGCTTCCTGTTGCATGTAGATTTGCTAGCCAAAGCAATGAATTGAATTCGATTATCATGTTATCCCTGAACAATTGGCCTTGCCTTTTGCAGTCAAGCCACGGACACTTGTGGGAGCCACATTCTTGAAGTTTCTTGCAGGTATTCTTAATCTCTACTAATTCTGTTTTGTTTCTTCTTTTGGAATGAAATTAGGGTTATGTGAATCTTCTGAGGTCAACAATTTCAGCAATGTGGGGAACACAGTATTTGCTAGTGTTGATTCTTCCTGCTGTTCTAAATTGTTCATATGATGTATCTAATTAACTAGCTTTTGAAGTAACTAATCGTTCAACTTTGATTGACAGAAAATGAATCAGCTTTCGATCTTCTTTATTGCATAACATTCAAGTTGATGGATCATCAATGGCTTGCGATGCGAGCGTCTTACATGGATTTTAATGTATGTACTCTCTAACCTGAATCATGTATGAATAATTTATAGAATAAATAGATAACTAGCAGTCGATTTTGTTAATGTAGAAATTACCCAGGTGAAATATCTTGGAGACACAATGCCTGTTCTTATTCCTTAATTACTTCCTATCTCTTAATTCTAGTTTCTACATTTGCTAATTTGCATCTATGACTTAATTTTCTAACAGGCAGTGATGAAAGCTACACGCCGTCAGCTGGAGAAAGAGCTTCTGGTGGAAGACTTGACACGGCTTGAAGAGTTGCCGTCATACAAACTTCTTGCACGATAGAACATCAGTTCATGTCTACAAGCTGCAGCAGCTTGAAGGTCTTTTGTACATGTAATGCTCCTCATTTTAAAAATTTTTCTTCCAAGCCAATTTGGCATTTTAACCTGAAATCTTTTAACTAAACTGAGCTCAAAATAAGACAGATGGTCATCAAGATTTTAATATGGGGCATAAGCTTGGTTTAGTTGGAGAATGATGTTTTATCAGACACAACGGCCAGGGCATGAAATGTAGGTTTGTTTGGTTACCAACTAAAAGGGGATTTTAGGTAGAAAGGAATATTCTGGTTTTTCTCAGTATGTATTTTTCTGAGTTCCATTAATGGGCTATAATGCAGCTTGGAGCAGTATTGTATTAACAGGCTTCTACTTTGCATTTTATCTGGTCTCAGTTTGTCAAGGAATCGGAACACTGCTTATTTGAGTCAAAAGGAAAATTCCTTCATATTTGTCATCGTTGCTTTACTTTTTCTCTTCTTATTTTTGGCTATGTTTTGGCATAATTATTGTAGCACAAGCCTTTCCACTTTCTGCTTCTGGTACATAAAAATATATCAGTGTTCTTTGCATAGATGAACATTCAAATCCATCTCATTTTGGTTAGAGTAGTGTTAATTAAGCGAAGATGGCAGAGAGAATACATCTATTCCTCATGTTGGACCATTCCTTGTTGATTATTTCTCTCAATAAGATCTTTTGATCTTTTTGAAGTTTAAAATTTAGAAAGTATTTCTTAAGAGAGACATGGAGAGAAAAAGGAGCGATACACACATAAGATTTGCGGAGAATTCATAGTTATGGGGCCAGAAGCTAGTTATTTCCAACTAGAAATCATTATTCACGAATCATTACAAGGGTAATTCATTTCAAGGTCTGCACAGACGTACAATACAAGATATTTTGGTAAAATGAGAGAAGCGACCTTCAAGGAGAAATGGTACAGTAGAAAATCATTTGACGTTGAATGTACATGTTCAAAGAAGGTTATTGGAGATACTAGTGATGAGAGTTAATCAAATAGTATATGATCCTCTAAAAAGTAAAAGAAGATTGAAGCTCACACTTAATTAGATTATAGAGATGAATCTATTGGCCAATAATTTATCCAACGATGTAATTTATGATAGTGTGATGATGTTATATGAATGTGATTCATGTAGTCAACTCCATCTAGTAGGATAAAGTTTTGTTGTTACTATTGTAGAAGTAACCTTTAAATGATTATTTCAATTAGGCGGACATAAAACAATTATGTTAGAAAGTTATCCTTGTTTAGACTATAGAACTCAATTTGAATTAGTTAGTAATATCAAATGCTAGGTAAAATGATAGACAATGGGTCAAATTAAATTAACAACAAAAATCTTCTCCATTAAAAAAATCCGATAAAGAATAAAATGATAGATGCTTTTGACGTGAAAAAAAACTGAAGAATATTTGCAAGGTTTGGGACAAATTCATGGAAAACATAAAATGAAAAGTGGGAAAGGGTTCATTTTTGATTTGGCAAATGGATCCACTGCCAAACATCTTGTCACATACATGGATTTAATGGATTATGTAGTGTGAACTACTAACAACAAAAATTAGCTTTAATTTCAACTTGACTTTTTGTTTGACTTTTTGATGAGAAACTTTTATTTTAAAAAGTAATTCTAAATTTTTTTAGTACTAGACCAAGGTATCCACCGCTGGTAGAAGTGACTAATCTCCTCGCTAGTTTATAGGCACCTCGATGGGTGAGACAGCTGGCCTTGGATTTTAAAGGAGCTACATGCCCAAAATATTATTTAAACCCCTGACCTTGGTTAAGTTTGGATCAACCCAGACCGCTGAACCAACCTCTAAGGTTAGCAATTCTAAATATAAGCAAATGACAACTGACTCTTGAAAGGTCACTTTTAAATAGGCCCAATGTGTTTCCTAACATAATTGTACATTAAAAGAGTATTTCTTTGAAGAGAGGAAAACAAGGGGCATATGAATTAAATGAATCACTATTTTCATAGTCCATACTCCTGCCATGTAGTTGAGGCTGTTACACCCTTGAGCAAATCATCCTAGTTCAACAGAAAAATCCTAATTGAGAGGGACGATCTTATTGAAAATCCTCAAATGATGGAGATTTCTCTGTTAAAGCAGCCTTTGAAACACATTGAAAAGTTGGCTAACAATGCTAGCCCACAAGTTTGGGATAAGATTTTGCAATGACCCTCTTATAGATTGCATGTTTTTTTACTTACTTTATGACTTTTTAATAATTAAATCGCTTATATGGAGTATGGACTATATAATTCTCCCTAAAAAATAAAAAATCAATTTTTTCTATTTCCGTTTTGAAAGTAGGATGGGACTGCCTCCATGTTGGTACCGTTCAAAACGAAGGGACCTATGCAAGGCAGAAGGATCTGCAAGTCTTTTAACCCTGCTTCGAGTAATTCATGATTTTACACAAGTTAGGGGGGAAGTGCATTGGAGGGGGGAAACTCTTCAAATAAAATTAAGGCAAAATACACAAAAATACCTTTTAAAATAGAGAGAAACAAATTAAGTTCAATCATCATAATCTTAGGTCAGATCAGCTGGGATATATTGGGACATCGAAATGTAAAAAGATGACAATACCCCTTGACAAAATATGGATATTCCTTTAGAAATTATTTCCAACTTTAGTTTAACAAATTCCACCTTCGATATAATGAATATCAACTTCGGTTTAGGAATTTAAGTAAATGAAAAAATCCTTCAACTATTGGCACAATATGGTATGTTTGTGTTATTTTTCCCTAAAATTAAATTGTAAATTTCCGCTAGTCATGGTAGAGTCTAATGGAAGAAGCTCATATTCAAGCACAACAAATTAAGATTTAAATCCCCACTAAAAAGGTACACATTTAGTATTTAAATGTGTTTTGAACAAATTACCGGAAGATGTTTGTACTTGTAAAACAATATTGTAAATTTCCAAATCCCATGTATCCCATTAGCATGGGTTTGAACTTTGATATGGCTTAAAGATAAGCACGTGCGCTTTATCAACAATTGTAGCTCCTACAATATTAAACCACTTAAAGTAATTCAAACACCATATTGTATCTTCTATCATTTGCTGCCAACATGATTGCCAATATCAATTCCATTGATACATTAACATCTTTACCTCAATTATCATCTTCTGACTATCATCACTATGGTATTAATTGTTAAGCAGTTACTGATGTTAATCATCACTGTCGTCATCAAGATTAACTATTTTACCTTTCACCTAAAGCGATCTGTGGAAACAAGGAATCATCAAGTACCAAGCAACCAAACGATTTAGTTGTCCAGTTCATATGTGAACTGATTTGGCCACTACAGGTGTTATTATTAGTACATATAACACCACAAAAATATATTTCAGTTGCAACAAATCATTCACCACCACCATTAAATACTAAATAGCCCTTCAATAATCATTCACCAACATGGAGAACATAGTGACCAAAATTTGGGAACTGTGTATACAAATCTTGGACTATTCAAAGAGATAACTAAAGATCACAAGTTCAACAACAGTGGATCAGAACAGTGATGGCATTGCTTCAGCAGTCGTGCTTCACTCATAGATCCACTTGTGGACGCTGCTTTGCCAAGCAACAGGACCCTCAGGGAACCACAATGCAATTTCCTTCCTTGCACTTTCAATAGAATCACTTCCATGGATGACATTCCTGCACAAAGTGATTTAGTTACATTGCATGCGAACCCAGCAACTTCGTGAAGAATTCAGTAATCAAATTCAATTTTCTCTATCAAAATCATTAAACCATGAAAAAGATCTATTTTACTATATTGGACTAACAAGATCATACACCAAACATAAAGCATGAAGTTCTGTTTCAATTAAAATTTAGCACTGGAATTGGTGACCAAGTTACAAGTAACAAATTCTGTTCTTTAATTACATTTTATATTTTTCTTCTTCTCGAAAAAGTAGAGCATAAGGTCATTTTTCAATCCTCAATATCACAACTTTTTAGTCCATCCACACTATTCCGTTTTCTATAGCGAATGATTGTACATCTTGCTTTTGTGCAATGAAAAGAGAAAGTCATTCCTATGGTGCAACAAGGTCAAGAGCAGTAGCTGTAGTGTATCAGTTTGCAAATCCTTTCTAGATAAAGTGCAAAACAGCGACAGAATCATTTCAACCACTCTATGAGAAACCAGAGATTATTCAATTACCTGCCAATATCAATGGCATAATCCCCACGGATTGTTCCAGGCTCAGATTGTGCTGGGTTTGTGGCTCCAATTATCTTGCGGCCAGTTGTCACGACATTCTTACCCTCCCACACCATAGCAACAACAGGACCAGAGATAATGTAATCCACCAACCCGTTAAAGAAGGGCTTTGCAGACAAGTCCTCATAGTGCTTCTCAGCAAAAGGACGTTCCACGGAAATTAGCTTCAAACCTAAGCTCAAAGTCACAACATAATCATAAAATTTTGAAATTGACCACAAATTTTAATTTGAAGATCTTATTATCAAACCATAATTTTAGATGGTAAATAATATAATTGTACTGAGTCTGGTAAATGGCATAAAACCTTGACTTTCAGACGCTTTAGTAAATATTGATGTTTTGGAAAAAGGTTCAGACTTGTTAACATAAGTGCCTCCAAGATGGAAGCTAAGCAATTTTATAGCTACAAACCATGGTGACAGATATGTCCAATCAGTAAAAAGTTCTCTTATCCTGTCCGTTAAATATTACCTTTCAGTAAGAACCCCTTCTTCTCAAATCTGCTGATAATCTCACCGACCTGAAACAAGTAAGGAACTTTGAGAAACCTATTTCTGTTACATATGACTCCTGATTTCACATTTGCTTAAAATCGATCATAAACTTGGTTATTTTATATATAATTCACAGTAATCGAGGTCCAAGCATAAGGATGGAATCAGTTCTCATTAGCAGAAACCAAGTTAGTGTTATTATGACTTCGGTCGAAAAGTAATAATTAGCCAAATTGGAATTCATAACAGTCTGCAAAATCATATTTCATAAATATGTAGGAAAATAAAAATTATCAAGAATTCAGTTCATATTACACAATTAATCGCATCAGAAAATATAAGTTAAAGAAAAAAGTCAAAATACGATGGATTTTCTCAAAAGAGAATATTAAAAGAATCCAGATGCCGAAGATTATCTTCAAGCTTACGCTTACGCATAAACCGCATCTTTCAAGAAACATACTGAAGGCATCAGTAGGTAGATGCGTAAGGCCCACACATCAATAATCGATCAAAACCACAAAAAGCAAAATGGTTAACGGGAAGATACCAGGCCCCTCTGGACACCATCAGGCTTAATCATGATGAAGGTTTGCTCCATTTTGCTACGTTTGCTGCTTGCTTAGCAAAGCTTCTCGATAATTTCAAATGTGAGTGAAGTGGAGCTACGCAGGCAAGGAGAAAGTGAAGCAAAGACAATTTATATATGGCTGAACAACAAAACCCTAATTGGGATTTCTTTGGTACAAAATCACCATATTTTATCCCACTC
>JANTPZ010090405.1:0-13925 GCA_025593235.1 Vachellia pachyceras | reverse complement strand
CCGTCGCTGGATTCACTGTCGTAGGTCACAATTGCAGGAGGTCGCTGTTGTTGGAGGTCGAGTTTGCTGGAGGTCGCTGTTGCTGGAGGTGCTTGTGGCTCGCCGTTGTTGGAGGCTAAAAATGGAATTCCAGGGAGTTTTGTCCAATTCCATAGGGTAGCTGATGGAATTCAATTCCAAGCATTTTGATGGAATTGGCTTCCACATGGAAGCCAATTGCATGGTCAAAACTATGTACCAAACAGACCCCATGATGGAAATGAATTCCATTTCTGTATCCAACATACCCAATTCATTCATACCAAACAGGCCCTAAGCAACTTCTTTAAATCTTGTTTAAGAGTGAGATTGTGTTCGTTTGGGAACACGGTGGAGAAGTGTTTTTACGTAAATCAAGGCAAATATGTAAAGGAGATCATCCTGTTTTACGGAAAAATACTGTTAAACAGGTATTTGAAGTTCCCAAACGTGTTGGCAAACAGTACGAGTTTAAACACTTTGAGTATAATGAAAATACCCGAATTATGACAAAACAAATTCCTTTTATCTTTTCCTATTAGATGAAATTTTAATTGGGAAAATCCCTATAAAAGATGCTTAAATTACTCAAATTCTAATTTAGGTTGCTAAACTTTACAAATCTTTAATTAGGTTGTCTGACACAATTAAAGATTTAGAAATTGAGTTAAATTACTGTTGTACCCCTTAGTTATTAAAAATTTAAAAAATAATATTATTTCCTGAATTGTATTATTAAAAAATTTCTGACAAACACAAGTAGTTTAAAATAATATTATAAAAAAATTTCTGACGAACACAAGCGACCTAAAATCTTGCGATTTGTGATGTTTTGTTGTGGTATTAATCTTCCTGAATTGTATATTACTATTTCATGTATAGTGGCATGATAAATAAATAATATTATAAAAAGAGAGAATCTGTTGAAAGTGAGGAAATAATATTAATTTTTTTATTTTTTAACAATTAAGGGGTATAATAGTAATTTGACTTAATTTCTAAATTCTTAATTGTGTCAGATAACCTGATTAAAGATTTGTGAAGTTTAACGACCAAAATTAGAATTTAAGTAATTCAAGTTCTTTTATTAGGATTTTCCCATTTTAATTTTTGAACAGTATAATGCTATTTTTTATGAGAGAATCTCCAAAGAAAAATTAGGTGTTTTCAAATATACCCTAATAAGTAGTAAATGATTATGCATGCCAAAATATAAGGGCATATATAATGGTGAAAATTATTTTATTTATTTAAGGGTTAAAATAATATTTAACCTTTTAAAATTGTCCTCATTTTAATTTTTAACCTTTAAATTTAAATTATATGTTTTGATCTATCAAATTTTATTCATATAAAATATTGATCTTATACTTTATTAAAAACCAATATTATTTTATATTTTTTAAAAAAATTCATTGTTTCCAACTTGAGAGATAAAATCATAAAAATAAAATAAGAGAAAATTTGAAGATAAAAAATTCCTTTTATTTAATCATAAAATTAGAAAAATATGCTGATTAAGTAGTAACCAAATTTCATAATGATAAAAAAATTTAATTAATTTAGCTCAAATGTCGGTGCGGTGTGGTGCCCTACCGCACGTTGTTCGTACGTGGCATTTCGGGGAGATCGATGAATCACCAGGGGTAGGTTAGGAATTCGATCCACTTTCTTACTTTGACAGAACGCTGAAATATCAAACGTGTTTTCAAGGGTGATGCCACTGGCAAAGCGGGTGGAAGAGCCGTCATTCTGTTTCTGAAGACACTGAACCATAAAAAAGTAGATTCGATTTCCATTGTGTTTTTAAAGTCAAGAAGGAGAAGTAGTAGTAGATTGAGACTAGAAGAAGCGTAATGCGGGAAAGCGATCCAGATTGAAGATGGGTTCTTTTGCTCTTCGCATATACGTTTTGTTTCGGATACGGAAATTGCCCCTCATACCTTGAACCTTACCCTATGAGGTATGAGCCATGAGCTCGAATAATGAAGAAGAGAAAAATTGTTCCTTTATCAGGTATTTCGATTCTGTTTCGTATTCTATCTGGTCTTGCGGTGTCTGTTATGTTTTTAGTGATGCCCTTTGTTTCAGTGTTAACTAATAATCACGGATACTGTACGGATAACGTGCACGGGCAACACGACAAAGTATTTATTGTTAAGGAGAGATTAAGTATATGTGCTTTATTGATCGTGAAGTGCTCTACTATTTATTGATGATGTGCCGTATTTTGAGGGGCTTGAGGATCGTGTTAGATTCTTTGATTGATAATTTTGGATTTAGGGATCGGGGTGGAGTTGAAAGGAAGCTGATTGTGTTTCTGAGATTTTTTGAGTCTAGATGTTTATCAAGCTTGCTAACTCTGGTGTTTTATATGTCTCTTCTATGATGATAATGAATGTTACGCGTCCTCTTTTTTGGTTAGTGGTATCTCGATTCTTGGCTTAGGTGTTACATTTTCCTGCAATTAGTCTTTAGCTAAATGGTTCATCCCTAGAAGCAGTTGGATTTACAGTTTTAATTCTAGATAGTTCACTTGAACATCGGGTTGTAATTGAGTGCCAAGATTACATATTTTCATGATCATATTTTGTGGGCTGGATGTCTATAATTTATGCCAAATCATGCCTTTTCATTCTTACTCCAAAATCTAAAGCACGGATATTTTTATTAGTTTACATGCATATTTTCCTTTGGTCTGTGAACGTATATGGCACTGTCAATTTCAGAAGGTCCGTTCTGGCCCCCTATTATCATTTAACCTAGCGTTATGCTGCTTCTCCTGGTAGCTTGTACCTACAGGAAATTGAGAATTCTCAAGGCTCCGAAAATGACAAGACAGTGGGTATATCGATATAAAAAGATAAACAAGGATAAAAACATTTTTTTTTTCAAGTATATAAGTGCTAGAAGAGAGATTAATAAAATAATACTTAGGCCTAGATTGAGAACATATATGGTAGTATAGCGCGGCATTATTAATTTTGTTGGATCCATATATTTTGTCCTTTAGTATTTTTTCATGGCTAAGGCTAATAGCTGATACGTACCTGAATGCCTCTTCAAAGAATTTTTTTTTTTAAAAAAAAGTAATTTTCTGGTTTTCAGTTTCTCGAAATGATTTTGTTCTAGGGTTCATTAATTTTTAACATGTTGAAATGAGTTAATTACAAAATAGTAGTTTTTATAAAATTTAGTCAAAATGTAATTATGAGACAAAGATAAGTTATCATTTATGTCCTATACTCATCCAGAAGATGCAAATCCATAGGCTGACTAGAATTTCATCTGTGTTTATTTATATTATTAGTTTTGTTGAGTTCTTAGAGGTTATAACTTATACCCAGTTCATGTCTGCATTCCTGTTACATAATTTTCCTTTTAGCCATTACGGGAAGCTAAAACTATTCACCAAGTAGATCATTGATCGTTCTGCAACCCAAATTCATTATTCAGTTTAGTTGAAGTTAGTAACATTACTTTACTTTGATTCTCAAATAGTTTAGATTTTATAACAAAGTTTTAACTTTAAAGGTCATTAGCTAACAGTCGAGGATACATGTATGAACTTTGAGCAATTTAGTATCTCTCCAAAAAGTCTATTGGTCTTTGTTCTTTTTGTTGTTTGCCATTTAAAGTTGAAAACAACATTCAGTGACTTCTTTTTTCACGAGAAATTGATGCTCTAACTTGATTCCATTATGTTTGCAGGTCAATTGCTTTACATTAGGTTTGTTTTTTTGGAAAGACAAAAGGGGGACGTGAGAATTTTGAAGATTGAAGATTCTTCTTTACATTTCTTTAGCGACTGAAACTGATAAGTTGCTAAAATATAGAGCTTATTTATGATTTTATCTCTAATTAAAAATTTTCTTTGTAAGGATTATCAGTTATCTCCCAACAGCTTCAATGCTGTAAGATGGACCCTAGATATGATGGCTTCCAGCCCGTGTCACAGTCTGTAATGCAGGACCATCTGAATGGTGTGCATGCTAGTAGGGGTACATATGCCCCTAATACATCTGAAGTTAAACCTGTACTTAATTATTCCATACAGACTGGTGAGGAGTTTGCACTTGAGTTTATGTTGGATCGGGTGAATCTTAGGAAGCCTGTAATTTCCAATGTTAGTGATCCCAATACTGCAACCGGTCATAGTAGTCGTGCAGGATGTGAAATTGGATCAGATATTTCTATGCGTGATATGGTTAGCAGGGATACAAAAGAGTATGATGGAAAGGATCCATTATTACATGGAGGAAGATACAATTATGAATCAATTCGATCAATGCCAAGAACTTCATATCATCAGGAAAATGGTCAATTTTTGCATGGGTATGCCTCTTATGGAAGTTCTGATAGCTCATCAGTGACAATGAAAGTCCTTTGTAGCTTTGGTGGTAGAATATTGCCACGACCTGGTGATGGAAAACTTAGATATGTTGGAGGTGAAACACGCATTATCCGAATAAGAAAGGACATATCTTGGCAGGAGTTTATGCAGAAATCATTGTCAATATATAATCAAACTCATGTAATTAAGTATCAGCTTCCTGGGGAAGATCTTGATGCTTTGGTCTCTGTGTCATCTGATGAAGATCTGCAGAATATGATGGAGGAATGCAATCATCCACAAGATAGAGAAGGATCACAAAAGCTTAGAATTTTTTTATTTTCAATGAGTGATCTGGATGATGCTCAATTTGGTCTCAGTAGTGTAGGTGATGATTCTGAGGTCCAGTATGTTGTCGCTGTTAATGGCATGGACTTTGGTTCAAGAAACAACTCAGTGCTTCTTGGTGCGAGTTCTTCAGCAAATGATATACATGAATTGGACAGGCAAAATACTGAGAGGGAAGTTGGGAAAGTTCCTGTAGAACCTGTAGCTGTCAGCAATGCTCCATTGACTGGGAATTATGACTCATCATCAACTGTTCAGTCTTCAAAACTTATGCTTCCAACTTCCTCAAATGCTTATGAAACCTATCCCATCTACAGCGACCAGACGATGCACATTGGGGAGGCTTTTAGTCAATATCCTATTCACCATGGCCTTTGTCCTTCTCAAAACTTTACTCTCGTAGAGACTTCTAATGCTATGCCTTCTCATGAGATGATAAATCAACAGGGTATTCTGAATGAAGGTTCTTCTCCTAATGGATTACATGTACAGAATTCAGAAATATCACTAATGCTGGTGAAAAAAATGGGTGATAGTTCAGTTCCACAAGGAAGTAACCCTGCAAAAGTTCAATTATCAGAAACACCATCCTTTGTTCCTACACAACCAAAAGATGATTTCTTGACAAATAATGTTAATATGGCTGCAATTGCTGTTAACATGTCTGAGGGTAAACTACCCACAATTCCATCAACGAAGAAGGAGCTGCACCAGGAGTATAAAGATGCATCTTCCACATCTAGCAGTGCATTTGGTCCCGGTAATGTTGATTCTCAATCCAATGGGGTTGATTTAAGTGGCCTTCACCCTCCTCCAATGCCTAAAAGAGTTTACTACTCTTATTCCGAAAGAACTCCTAGGGAGCAAGTAGAATTGCTGAATCGGTCTGCTAAGTCAGATGACACATATGATTCTCAGTTTCCTGTATCAGATTTACTTTCTGACATTAATCCCCAGTATTCCATCACACATTCTGGTGACAACTTGCACAGTAGAAGTCAGTCTAATTTAACAGATGATTCAAGTACTTCATCAAAACCACTGTATGTGGATGGAAACATCGTTTTTAATGGGCTTAACGAACTACAGATGCACAAAATGTCACCTGAGACTAGCAATCAGATAAAGTCAAAACTCTCAGAACATGTGGATGTGGAGTTGAAGCAGGTATTACCAAACAATGAAGGAAGTAAAGTGGTGGTCAGTGAGGATCCGGTTATCCGGTCTGAGACTGATAGATATTTTGAAGATAACCACAGCAAACCCCTGGTTGATGAAAACAAAAACTTCAAATCTGATTTTCCTACTTCGGATCAGGTTCCCTCTTTTAAGCACAATGACGGCCCAACATCTTATCTTCCAGAGATTAATTGGGGCCATGGCTCAGGGAAAGAATTGAATAATGATTCTCTGGTGCAAGAAGTACCTGTTTCTTTGACTGGGAACACAACTGAAGACATTTCTCAAGATTTTGCATCAAATGCTCTTCCCAAACAAGCACAGGCTGACATTCTTATTGATATTGATGATCGATTTCCTCGTGAATTGCTTTCTGATTTGTATACTAAAGCAGTACTTGCAGAAGACCCATCCAGTCTACATCCACTAACTAATATTGGAGTGGGCATAAGCATAAACATGGAAAACCACGAACCCAAGTCATGGTCATATTTTGGGAAATTAGCACAAGAAGGGCTAGATAACATCTCTCTTATTGACCGGGATCCTCTTGGTTTTTCACCTGAATCTGGAATTGTAGATGATAAAATTCACGTTGCGATGCCGCTAACACCTGAAGGAATATCTGTAGACCGAGCAGATTTGCATCTCAATTTTGATGGAGAAAGTCAGAAGGATTTTCATGGAATAATTGGAACTGAAACCACTTTTGTGGAGTCTAATTATGAGCATTCCCAAGTGGAGACTGAAAGTGTGCAGTTTGATGCCACAGTGGAGAATTCAAGAGGTCAAGAGTCAGAATTTGAGGTATGCTTTTTTGTGGTTCTTTGGTTTCAGCATCTTTGTGATCTGATTTTATTCTGACAGACTTTCATTATTTTATTTTAGGATGCGAAGTTTGAAAAAAGAAATAGTGGTCTCCCTCCACTTGATCCTTCTCTGGGAGGTTTTGATATCAGTACCTTACAGGTATGATGGTTGTATATGCGGCAATGCCTCCATAATATGTTATTTATTCTAAAATTTCAGTTGCAAAATTTTTATTCTAATGAACCGTTTGCTTCTGATAGAAATTGGTACCAATTGCCTGGAGGATGTGTTTGATCAATAATAATAATAATAATAATAATAATAATAATAATAATAATCATAATCATAATAATAATGGTGATGGTGGTAATATGGGCATCTATATTCAATATCCTTTCTCTGCTTTGGTAACTAAATACGTGATAGATGCTGGATCAGTTGTGGTCATCTGGATGTTTTATTAAGCCATCATGCCAGCCATCCGATGACTGATCTACTTTCCTCTTGGACTATAAAGCATTCAGATCTAGGACATCTCTCTAGTATGAGAGTTTATATAGGTATTTCATTATGTACTAACTTAGGATATTTATTGCATTTGGAATCATGCAAATTTTGTAAATGGCCAAATTTTAATTCCTTAGATTTCTAGCCCCTAATTTTGAAATATGTTCAACAGATCCCCCCCCCCAATTTTCTTTGTTACAAATTCTACTGCTTTATGATGCGAGAAACTCAAAGGTGTTGGCAGATTTTCTATGGTATTTTTAGAGTCAAAAAGTGAGAGCCACACTATCTTTTTTTAGTTTGGAATGTTGATAATATAAATGAATTTTGACCTTTTTTTTTTGCAACTGACAAATATTGTGTCATGATAGAGAGAACAAAATTTCTGAGTATCTATGCTAACATATATATAAGGCTTGGAAAAGGCTTGTGCTGGAACATTCTTAAAAATAAGAAGCGCACATGTTGACATGCATTGTCAAAGAACGCTTGACCCGCTTAAGCTTATTCTGTTTTAGCTTTTTCATGGAGGATGGTTTTGTCTATCTACAAATGTTGCTCAGTTCTCAGTACGAAACCAATGGGCTTATATCTCAATAATAATTTGTGCTGAATTTTACTTATAGACTGCTCGTTTAACCAGTCCTTGATATCACCATTTCTGAGAAACTTTACCTAAAAGCTTAAATGGTCGAGCACAAGTCTAGGAAAATTTTCTTTTAGGCTGAAATAAGGCCATTCTTAGAGGAAGATATGATGTGTAACAGACTTGCCTCTAAGGACAGCTTTAGGGAGGTAAAATTGATAGGTCAGGCTCACCAAGCAAAACCAGTTGTTTTTGGGAAATAAGGCAATAGAAGTAAAGCATTTTGTTGTGTAAAAACATTGACAGGATCTGTATATCATTTACCATCTTAAACACTGGTCTCGAAACCTTTATGTTTTATCATAGAGTTGTCCATCTGCTATTGATAGGTCATAAAGAATGAAGATCTTGAAGAGCTGAAGGAATTGGGTTCCGGGACCTTTGGAACTGTGTATCATGGAAAATGGCGGGGAACAGATGTTGCCATTAAAAGAATAAAGAAAATCTGTTTTTCTGGTAGATCTTCTGAGCAAGAGAGACTGGTAACTGTTGGATAGCATGCACTATCTTTTCTTAATGATAACTTAATGGAAACTGCTCAAATGGGAATGATTTATTTTTTAGGCATGTGAGTTGATGATAATTGCTTCTTTTCTCAGACTGTAGAATTCTGGCGGGAAGCTGACATTCTTTCCAAGCTTCATCATCCAAATGTTCTGGCATTTTATGGTGTAGTGCAGGATGGACCAGGAGGAACAATGGCTACTGTTACAGAGTACATGGTGGATGGTTCTCTTAGGCATGTATTACTTCGCAAGGATAGGTAATGGATCCAGATGGCGTTAACGCATTTCTCTCACCTAGTTTGTTCGACCTGTAAACTTAAAATGTAATTTTGGTTTTGCTTAGATTATTGTGTTCAAGCCATACTACAGTGATACTACCTGATTGTGACATACTACCTTAGTTCCTCCTCACATTTAATAAATTGAATGTCATAAGGCAATAAAACATGATTTCTCATGAAGTCATACCACTTCTCTGCTTCTTACAACTGCTTTAACAATCATGTAGCTGCCTTAGCCATAAGAACTAATATTATCATGTCACTGGACGGGTTCATGTGATAATCTCATTCTCTAGACAGATTTAGCTTCAAGGATTTGACTGTGATTTTGATTGTAGGTATCTTGATCGTCGCAAGAAGCTGATAATTGCCATGGATGCAGCTTTTGGAATGGAATATTTGCACTCAAAAAATATTGTGCATTTTGACTTAAAATGTGACAATTTGCTCGTGAACTTGAAAGACCCTGTGAGGCCAATATGCAAGGTATTTATGCTGCAATTATTATTTTACAATTTGCCTAATGTCTATAACTGTTGAGAGAACTGAGAAATTCTTTCTCAGGTTGGTGATTTTGGCTTGTCAAAAATTAAACGGAATACATTGGTTTCTGGTGGTGTGCGGGGAACCCTACCTTGGATGGCTCCAGAGCTGCTGAATGGAAGCAGCAACAAAGTCTCAGAGAAGGTGAACTATAAAGTTTTCTCTCGTGAAATGTGTTTCTGTGATAGTAAGACAGATGCCATAAATTCATATTAACTGTTCTTGGCTCTAGCTCTAGATGTTTGAATTTTGATCATCTTACATTATAAAATCTCTGAAGTCTCAGCTATTCCAAATTCATTCTCCTATAGTCTAGTGCCTGCGACTAGTCATCCTTCCTTCTGTGTTGAGGCGAAATTCCTTTCTAAAATTACCTGTTCGAGTAGTTTAACTTAAACCCACTATCCTTCACTTCAGATTACTACTGTTAAGCTCGGTGAAAGTACGAAAACTTTGCTGACATGCTGAAAATTTTTGTATATTTTTTATCAGACTAGAAGAGCCTTCTGTTTATCATCCTATTTCCATCCTTTTGTCTTTGGGCTTCTTCACTTTTATTGTGCTTGTAGATATTGATTGCTGAGAATGCTTTTGATTTGTAGGTTGATGTGTTCTCATTTGGCATAGTATTATGGGAGATTCTGACCGGTGAGGAGCCTTATGCCAATATGCACTATGGTGCAATCATAGGTGCGATCCTTTTCAATGCTTTTCTTTAGTGAACCTCTTATTAGATTTGAGGATCTTTATAAATTTGAAGTTATATTGTTTTCTCCTGAACCAGAACTTTATTAAAAACTTGATATGTTTACATCAATAAAGGAAAAATGACCCTTGCGGACTCCTTACTGACAACTCAAGACCTTAAATATAAAAAATATTTTCAAGAACCATAGAAATAATGAATTAGTGATATTTTTCAAAATTATTATTCTTGTTACCAAAGTTATAGTCTCTTTTTTTTTTCTTGGGCCAAATCTTCCCTAAACTTGCAACATACTTTTCTTGATGTTAGAAAAATTTTCTAGATTTCTCATCTCAATGACCATATGAATAAGTTACCATGATGCGACTTAAAATTATCATTCATGCTTTCTAAAATTACAACTTGATTTTCTTACAAAATGCTATAGATTTGGTCCTATTACTTTTAGATGGAAACATTCTTGTAAACATACAGAGAAAATTAGGTTGTAATTTTGCATAGATTAAGTAGAAGATATAGAAATATAATTAATACAAGAGATGAAATTTAATATTCTGATCACACATCTGAATGCTCTCGCTCTCCATTTCTGCTAATCATACTAATAATATTTATCTTTCTCTGCTTTATACTGGCTCTGTTGAATAAGCAGGTGGGATTGTAAATAACACATTAAGGCCAACAATACCAAGTTCTTGTGATGCTGAATGGAGGACACTAATGGAGCAATGTTGGGCACCCAACCCTGCAGCTAGGCCTTCCTTCACAGATATAACCAGTCGCTTAAGGGTCATGTCTGCATCTGCTTCCCAAACCAAATCACAGCCTAACAAACCAACCAAATGAGATCATTATTGGATTATATATATATATATTGATACTGTATGAGATTTTTCTATACTCTCAAGATTGATTCATTTGGTTGTATTCTAAGGATGTATGTTAGAGGTGGCGCGGCTATCCAAATTTTTCTTGTATATGAACTTCAAAGAAGCTCAAAGTTTTACTTCTTGACTGGTTCATGTTTTTCCATTCAGAAGCTTCAAGGAATGTCCTTGCTCTCTTTTTCCACCTAGGTGGTTTTAGTTTTATGAACTTTGATAAATTTTTATGTATTTTCTCTAATTTTAATTACCCAGCAAAATCACAGAGTATCGATTATGTAAACCCCATATGGATTTTATCCTCATCTTGAAAGATGAATATGGAATGCCTATAATTTAGTTGGGGGAAAAGTTGGACGTGCTAGATGGTTAACACTTGATTTAATTTTATTACTTGAAAATATAATGCTTGTTATTTTACTAAAGCAAAATTAAAATAAAGAAACTTTTTACATGCCACTTTTTTAAAACAATAAAGACTCACATTGGAAATTAAATTGGATTCAAATTGTGTGTGTGTAGATATTGATGGACATATTTTTTGTCAAAAAAAAAAGAGCTTGCTATCGTAATAAAAGGCATTGCTTTTTTTTATTATTAAGAATCAAAGAAATTTAGAGAATCTTTTAAAAAAACTCATCCTTTTTGCTGCGTAGATAATAAGAATATATTATTGTCATTGTCACTATTAGATTCACATTTTACTTTTTTCCCCTTTCTTTTTGTTGGATTCAGATCCCATGTAAGTGGGATCTTAAGTTGCGATGAAAGAAATTTAATCTTTTCAAAGGTACAATTCCTTGTGAAGTTACCTTTCATTTATTAAGGTGTCTGCAAAGTCATGTGGAATATTTCTTATGGATCTAATGAATAAAAGCTTATTTACAAGGACCATCAACAAGTATTAATAAGTGCTGAGAATATTTTAAATTGAGAATTGGATGGAAAATGCCCGTTGGTAAATTAATTGAAAAATTGGGATATATATATATATATATAATATGAAAGGTAAATTGCATTGCATATCGTGAAAAGTCAATTATATAGAAATTTAATTGTATAAAATTTCTTAAAAATGCAAATGCAATTGACATTTTATGATATACAACTGAATTGTAATATTATGCAAATGTAACTGATTTTCACATTATGTAGATTTTATTCTTCAATTAAATTTTTAATAGAGGATTTTTCTCAATTCTCCCTATTTCAATTACGATACAAATGTTATTTACGATTTATTAAACATATTAACCATTTAATGCTCTCTTATTTGTTAATTTTGTGAGTGGTAGCGTGGTACTGGGTGTCTTTTCCAGCTTGAGTATTTATGACTTTAATTGTTTTAATTAACTATTATTTCTAAGATCATCTTTCTACAGATGCAATTTAAAAAAATAGAAAAAAATGAATGAGATCTAACAAAATAAACAGCATGTCATATCTTCATTACACATGCACATACACATCGGATAGAAAATCTTGCTCAAATCACTAATTGTTTATATAGTCTAAGAATGAATCATCTAGCAAATCATATGGTTTTTTTTATTAAAACTAAAATACATTTTTCCCAAAAAAAAATTATGGAGAAACTATAAGTGCCATCAAAAAGTGGTAGAATAATGTAAATATAATTTTGTAATATTTATATACTCATTGGAAAGGATTACTCTTTAGGTCAAACCATTCAAGTTAAAAAAACAAAAGATAAAATTTTTATAGACCCCACCTAACATATGAAGCTCATCTTATATCATGATGTCCTTTTTTTAAATGCTTATGATAATATGTTATGTTTATGTAATAACTTAAACTAATGAAAATAACACAACTGGTATGATAAACAGATCAAATATTAATCTGATGCACCATATCTACCAAAAAAAAAAAAGGTAATTTTCTCTGCAATCCATGAACTACAAAGATTCTTCAAAGGAGATTTTGAGCCACAGTTACCAAGGTACCATGTTGTTGACTAGACAGAGCATTTTAAGGTACATGTTAATTTTCTTAAAAAATAAGGTTTTATGAAAAAGATCATAGATCAAATGACATCCTACCCCGTTGACCTTTGGTTTTTGGGTGTGGGTGGAGGGTAGATTGTAGAACATACATTGACTTTTTAACCTGACAAAACTTTTGTAAAGAAGACATTCAAAATTTATAAAATAACATGTTAACTCGGAATTCATTTCTTTCTCTCCCCCGAACCAGAAAATAGATAATAAAGCTAACCTTAAGGAAACATATATAGCTTTATTTCTAAAAGATATAATTTTTTAATGGTTGGATCCAAAAAATTATTCTTTTATAGGAGTTAATCATCAACATATATAATACAAAATTAAGTATTTGTAAGCCATGAGTAATGCGATACTATTTTCCAGTATATATTTTTAAAATTTATAAGTTAATGTATACTTTTTCATTAAAAAAATAAATAAAATGAGACGCTTTCTGTTTGCTAAATGTACAGTATTATCTTTTTTTTTTTGCTAAATGTACAGTATTATCTCATACGAATTGAATGTTGGGTTAGATTTTTCTTTTGTTTTTTTTTGAAAGGGACTAATTTTGGGGCTTTTTTGTTTGGACAAATTTTTGGGACTTAATAAACCAGTTAACTGTTTTCTTGCAGCATGCTTACTCAATTTGACCATTTGCTGAAATAAGAAGATATTTTATCCAGAAGAAGAAACAGGAAGAGAGAGAGAGAGGGAGGGTCACCATCTTCTGTGGGAAGGATCATTGCAATAAGGTAGATATAGATAGGGAAAGGGATATAAAAATAAAAAATTAGAAGGCGAAGTGGGATTAAACGAAGTTGGATTCTTTATTTTTTGTTTGTTTGGATATCACTCATAGACTTCCTTTCATCTTCCTCTCTCTCAATCTTTCTTCTTGAGCTCCAACTAGTCATCAATCAGGTACTCAAATGGATTTAGCTTCATGGGATTTTCACTGATTTAGACGTGTTTCTAATTTCTGTTCAATTTTTTCTGGTTGATCGTTTCAGTCAACTGATGTTTCCCACTTATGATTGATGCATCTTATGCTTTCATGGTGGAAACCCAGTTTAATTACTTCTAGATTCTAAGATCGAAATTGGGTGGAACCGAATTGATCACGTAAATTAAGGATCTAAATTGATAATTCTGTTT
>JANTPZ010090404.1:0-49468 GCA_025593235.1 Vachellia pachyceras | reverse complement strand
ATTGAACTTGTAAATTCTATTTTTGTCAAGCATAATGATTCAAGTTGAATTGAATTTAAACAACCTAACCGTACTGTATGTATGTCTAGCTAATTAACTTTAACGCTGTATAATTACCCATTAATATATATTTTCTAATTCATATACAACACGTTTTAATTAGAGACCCATGTGGGAAAAAAGTATTGAAGGCATATCACATGCAACTTCTTCTTTTTTGTCTTCAACAAATGCAACTTTTAATTTGTGTTTGTATAGTAGTTGTGTAGTAATACACAACCCTTTGAACGACCCTTTGAACGAAGAGCCACAAAAAAAATAATTTACTTATATATTCAGCTTGTTTGGCAAAGAGTTTAGGAAAGCCAAAACTACGTTCAACAGTATTTTTCCGTAAAACAAGATAATCTCCTTCACATATTTACATCAGCTTCTGTAAAAGTACTTATCTACCGCGTTTCCAAACGGACCCATTATGACACATAAAACAAGGATAATTACACAAATTCCCTTAAACTCTTGAACTACATAAAACTAATCCCTTAACCTTTAAAACTTGATAACAAACCTTCATAAGCCTTTTAAGTTAGTGAGAATAACTCATAACTATCAATTATGTCATCTGTGAATGACTGGTGCATAAAATTAATCATATGGAGGGGTTTATTGTAAAGTCTCGAATTTATGTTTAGAAGATTAATATCAGTAAATATATGAAATTAGAAATAATTATGTACTATTTAGCCTAAAAAGTGGGCTAGAAATTAAAAAGTTTCATATGTATATATAACATAACAGTCAAAGTTTGTGAATGATATAGAAGGAAACAAAACGGCTTGGGTATGTTTGGTTTTCTTGAATGCAGAGAGAGAGAGAGAGAGAGAGATATCAGTGTCAATAAAAGACGGTGCCTACTTTTGGACCCATATGTATGGCATTGTGCTGCCGTGTCACTTACTACACTTTGCCCTCAAAATTTTCTAGAGCCATAGAAAAAGGAATCTCTATATTTTAGCCCCTAAGCACTTTCTTCTTCTAATGAATTCATTTCTGTATGTGCAGAAGGAGAGTGAGGACCCAGTCTTCCACTCTTCAACATACAAAATCTATGTCTGTATGTAGTCGCTTTTCATTGAATTCACAAAAAGCTTAAGAGGCTTGAACGTTTGCTAAGAGTACTACATGGAATGTACCGGATTGAGTTAGTCATTAACCTGAGATCTGATATGGAGAAGATCTCAAGTTGAAGAAAGTAAGATAGCCTATGATACATTCTAGTTCAGTTTCAACTTGAGATCAAGTTAAACTATTAAATTTGGTTCACTATGACTGTCTAAGAGTATAGATTGGTCTAAATAATCCGGGACCTTAATTTGTTTCTTCTTCCTTTGTGGAAGGCAAGATTTAATTAGCATGATAAACACAATTAAAACAATAACAAATACCTATGATAATGTAAAAGTACTCACTCTAAAATATTAAAACTTAATGGAAGATTTATTGTAAGGTCCCGCGCTAACGAATTATTTATTGAAGGTTTTAAGGCATTGTCAATGACAAGTCGGGGAGCACCATTGACAAATACTGAAGCAGCTGTCATTGACAACCCTTGGAACCTTATAATAAATAATTCGTAAGCGGGAGCTTAGAATAAATATCCCAAACTTAATTATAGATGCATAACAATCTTCAACAACATTTAACAACAATAAAAAAAGCAACATCTAATTAGTTCCAACATTTAACTACACTGAACATGTGTTATCCCAAGGGCATAATCAAGTGGTGAAAATATAATCTTTATATAGATTTACCCATGTGGATTATGCGATAATTGATTAATTAGGACCTTCTCCTCTTCCCAATCGTATTCAACATTATTATAACTCTCATTTCCTCTCTTTTAATTAGTCAACTTTTTCTAATAATGATATATATCAACATCAAAGGGTTGATGATGATCCATATATAAATGATATAATGGATTAGGCAAATGCAGATATATGCAATTAAGAGATGTGACATTCTCTTTGAAATTTACTGATTGCAAATTAGAGTGATTAACGTAGGTACGTATCATGCTTTGTAACCAAAGAAAAAATAGAATTCCATTGCTCTAATTCTAGGGCAAGTTTTGGAACCCTAATCACCATCCACGTAGACTTATTTGATGTCGGTGACACTTTGACACAATCACATCCATTCATTCCATTCTCATCCCTAAAATTCACAAATTTCATCCCAGTTTATAAACATATATAATATTTCTTTTTGTTTTTAATGTAAGTACAAATAGAACAAATTTACTTCTAATTTTGTTATCAGATTTCTCCATTCTCATTCGTTCTTTTATATTAAATGATGAAGAGGTATAAAGTTTCAAGATAAAATTAAGGGTTAATACAACCTTTGATATTTAACTTTATCTTTATTTTTATTTTAGTATTTCAAGTTTCAAAACATAGCTTTTGGTTTCTGAATTTCATTCCGTTTAAAATATTGATCACTGTAATTTAATAAAATTTTGGGTTATTTTACCTCTTCGGGATCAAAACTCATGATTAGAAATTTGATGGACTAAAATCATAATTAAAGTAAATTTTATAAATAAAAGATTGTGTTAACCCTAATTTGATAAGGTTTAAGATTATTCTATTTATTTTGGTGATATATCTTCGGGAGAATTGGGGATAAGTCCCCTTTGAGAAATTAATTGTAAAATGAGACCTTCTAAATTATACAACTGATCTTTCATATTATGCGATTGATCTTCCACATTATGTACAACTACGCTCGCATATTATATACTCAACATTCCCAACATGCAACTGAACTTTCACAATGGTAACATGGCAGATCTTATTTTCTAATTAATTTTTCAATGAGGGATTTATCCCCAATTCTCCCTATATCTTAAAACTTTAAATGTGCTTTATAATTAGAATGAGAGGCATGGTATGATGTGATTATATTCTTATAACGTGGTGGCTTATATAATTCATTTGTGATTAGATTTGACCCTCTTATAAAAAGATATACACAATATCTTATATTATTTATATTATTAGTTATTGCTAAATTTAAAAAAGGGTGGTAGCTAGTTATTCTATTTTTAAACTATAGAAGAATATTTACATAAAAGTTATAAATAATATCAAACATTCAATCTTTTTTTTTTTTTAAAAAAAAAAAAAGCAAACTTCTTTGGCGCCCCAGAAGAAGATTGATGGCTCCGTCTTTGACAATATATAATCAAATAAAAATATCAAAAGGTAAAGAGGTCCCACTTCCATGCACGTAAACCCTAACCCTAACCCTAAATTAATAAAAGCATGCAAGAAACGAAATAAATGATAAGGTTCAATAATTTTTTTCCTTCCTTTCACACCACTTTAAAACGCAACGTAACTTTTCTTTTAGGGTTAGGAATGATTAGGTTTAATTTCCTTTTCCAAGCAAAAACTAACACGTATGAGCCCATAGAATATAAGGAAATTTACAATCAAGTCTCAAATAGATGAATTAATGAACAAATGTCCCAAAGATTTACAAAATTATCATAAGGTTCCAGAAGTAGCCGTTGAGGTTGTTAATGAAAGATGGTAATTTCGGCAACTACTCATAGGATCTTATGGTAATTTTATGAATCTTTAAGACATTTTATTCATTAATTCTCTTATTTGGGATTTCATTGCAAATTTTCCTAGAATATATGAATAGGTGTATCATGTGTGTGTGGTTGTGATTTATGCATTATGCTTCTTTAATTTGCTTCGTGAAAGTGACAAATTAATTAAGAGATAATCTATAATTAATGTTTCTACTAAATGACAAATGTTGATGATTTTGAAGACACTGTTGTGGGTGCTTTCTTCTTCCACTCACCTTCCTCGTAATAATGTCAGTCAAATATGAAACTTTAAATTATTCTTAAATAGTAAGTATATATTATTCTCAAAAAATTCCATATATATATAAATCCATATAATTGGCTTATTGGTCCCACCGTGACTTAGCAAATTAAATAATCACTTTTCAACTTCCCCCATCCAATTAATTAACAAGTTATAGCTTAGATGATTTACTGACTGGGGGAGAATTACCCAGAAGTCTCAAGTAAGAGAATTAGTCACAAAATGGTTTCAAAGATTCAAAAAATTATTATGAGGTGTCAGGAGTAGCTGTTGAGGTTGTCATTAACAACCTCAGCAGCTACTCCTGGGACCTCATGGTAATTTTTTGAATCTTTAAGACTATTTTGTTGTTTATTCTCTTACTTGAGATCTTTGTGTAATTTTACCAAAAATAAAGGAAATTAGTAAAAGTTTATGCTCAAGTCACTACACACATTTTCTTGCTTAGTAAACAATTATTGGCTTATTGCACCTATTCTTTTTGTTTTCTGGAAAGAATTTATTTGATCTAGAAAAAAGTATTTCCGTTCTTCAATTTCATTTACTTTGACGATGATAATGAATTTGATGTTTGATCTCACTTCGTGCCTTAATTTCATGTTTAATAAAGTCCTTTGATTTTTTTAATCTTATTGTCTTATTTTTATTTTTTTGAATAATTTAATCTCGCACCTCTATCTGATGATCCTTTTTCAACAATTAATGCAATTTTCTTATAATTTCATCATCAATACCATAAGATCCGCCACCGCATAATTTGATTAAAAAATCCTAATTTGATCTTTCTTTTTTGTACAAATTGAAAGTTAAGAATATAATGATGAAATGATGAAGCATATATCATTTTATGTCTTCCTTTTCACATTTAAAACATAATCTCATGTTTCCTCTTACATGTGACCACATAATAAATGCCAAGGATGACTATGGATGACATGTTTTCTCATACAGTGACCACATGCATGTACCTCTTTTTTTTTTTGAGATTTATTGTAAGCTCCCAAAAAAAAAGTTATTTATGAAAAAGTTCCAAGAGGTTGTCAATGACAAGTCGAGGAGTACTATTGACAAATGGAGTATCTGCCATTAACAACTATTTGGACCTTTTCATAAATAACTTCATTCCTTAGGACCTTATAGTAAATCTCCCTTTTTTTTCGTTGTCCTCTGTATCATACATGATTAATGACATTAATTATTAACGGAAAGAATTTTTTTTAAGAAAACGAAACTGAATTTTGGAAGAGGGTGAAATTAAAGAAGAATGAAAAAGTCAAACGTTCAAATCCAACAAATTAAGAAGGGATATATAACTTTACAATCTTAGCTGTATTATACAGTATTATTCTTCCGTACTGTAGGATGCGTCTGTGTGCATTAATTTTTGCTAGTTGTCAATTTTGGTAGCTTCCCTGCTGTTTCCTGACCTTCCTCTGTGATCTTGTTGGCTCTTTTAATTTGTCTCATAAATTTGTGTCAAAATTTGAAAACTGGCAACCATGACATTTTAGTTTGATTCATAAATAATCTAACTTCCTAATCGCCAACAGGTTACAAAGTTATCATGTACTCCTTTCATTCTATTTGTATAATATAGAGAGAAATTTTATTTAATAGTATTTATAAATCACATCACTGAAATTTTTCATATGAAGGTACTCTCCATTAATTATATATTGAATTTATTTGCATATGTTACTATAGATATTAAATACAGATAAAATTAAATGGTTGAATTTTAATACATATTTAATGAGATTTAAAGTTTTTCTTAGTCTGTGTAAATCGTACAAGAAGTGGTTCATATATAAGTCCATAATGGTATATTGTAGACCAATTGTTGAAGAGATTTATGGTATTTTTATAAGAATGTTTAATATTTTCATCCAATGAACATAAAATATTTTTTGTATGTATGTCTATATTTAATAAGGGTAAAATGAGAAAGCAAAAATTAATATGATATTGAAATTTAATATAGTTATTGAAGGTAATATTAAATGTTACTTGAATTTTATGTTGAAAACTATATCATTAGATTAGTAATATTTTATACTTAGGATAGAGTGTTCAAATATAGACCAACAAGCGTTTGGTTGAAATGGTGAAGGCATCCAATCAGTATAAACAAGTTCTCGAGTTCAAGCTCTGGATGCAGAAGCTTTAAACCCTATTACAAGAGCTTACTACCCGAAATATTTCACAAGTGTTTTGTTCGGATTAGTGTTCAAATCTAGACAACTTATATTTTATCTTATTAATAATTAATTTTTTTTCAAATCTTTGCATAAAATTAACCTTAAACAACAAAAGAATTGAAACGGATGCATGGGGACCATGCTTCGTTTCTTTTTTTTTTTTCCGTTAGAAGTCAAGTAAATAAAAATGTACAAAATAGTCCTGAACATATATGTATAGATATAACAATATGTATATGTTCATCATCTTCATCCTTGTTCTTCATCATATCCATTGATGGTCATCAATGCTTCATTCATCAACATTAATTACTATCCCTCATATTTAATAAATATAAGATCCACTTTAATATAAATTGAACTATAAAATAAATGTTATATTAAGGACGGAGGATTGAGTACATATTTAATTTGTTTTTTAGTTATGAAATTTTGACCAACCAAGTTGGTTTTTGCTGGTGTTGGTTCGAAGTTGTTGATATGATTATTTTTTATTTATCATTAGTTTTATCAAAATGGAGTACTAAAAAGAGAGCAGTTCACGAATAATTAATAATATGGATCTCATGCATCGAACAAAAATTTCAAGAAATGGACTACATTGGATCCTTCATGATTCACGATGAATAATAAAAAATTTAAAGCAGTTTTTATATTTAATATATTTATATAATTAGATGGTAGGTGGAGCCGCAATGCTTAATTAGAAATAAATTTTTTAGATGATATATTTTTATTTTATATATGCAATGTGGATGACAAAAAAAAAGTAATGGTTAAGGGTAGAATATAGTTGAAGTGCCTAACATTTGCTTTAAGAATCAGCAAAAGTTGAAGATATATATATGTGTGTGTGTGTTAAGTTTGTCTTTTTTTTTTTTTTAAATACCAATGAGTTCTCTATATATTTTGCGGCTGATTGAGGTTTTTTTATTTTTATAATGTGTCTGTTTGAGAATACAGTATAGAAGTATTTTTACACAAATCAAGATAAATATATGAAGGAGATTAACTCATTTTACGTAAAAACACTGTGGAATGTGTGTTTGGCATTTTTAAACCCAATTACAGCTTAGAATATAATGTCTCATCAGCCTTTATTTCTTCAAAAGATTCCTCATGATTTTCCTGGAAATTATTTGTTTCTTGCCCAGCACACTTCGCTATCTCTCTCTTTTAGACATCTATATATGCACGTCTATATTTTAATACTAGGGTTTTGGCCAAAAAGAATTATTACAATTATCAGAATGATAAATTACACTTTATTTCTTTATTAATTAGATATACAAAATAATCGGTATCATTTTTTAGATCAATATCATTCTAAAAGTTTTACAAATATTATATTAACCCAAAGTATTAAAAATTAATAATGGATGTGTTTGGAAAGTGATTCTCGATCACGTTGCACGTAAGTTGAGACAAAACTACTCTTATGGTTTGTTTGGTTGGAGGAAGGGGATGAAAAATGAATCCCCTTTTTTGGTTTAAAATTTTGGAGGGGAGGGAACCCAAAATATGCCCTCTCATTCCCTCCGCTCTCCTTATTTTGATTCCTTCTAAATTGGGGTTTTTTGGAGGGAAGCCAAAGATTATGACTAATTTACCCCCACCAATTTTATTATATTTCCATCCATACCCTTGGTAGGCTAAAACACATCACTTCTCAACCTCTTCCTCCACTCTCTAAAAATAGTTCATTTAATCAACACTTTCTTCCTCCTCTGCTCTTTAGACGTTTTGCTAGTTACAAGTTGAATTAAAGTGGCAAGTTAAGCATAAATTCAGTATTTTAAAATTAAGCTACATATAAATCCTATTTTTTAATTATTTAAATAAATTATATGATAGAAGTACCTTAATAATTGTTTTAACTAATTAAATAGAATGAGTGATTAATTTTCATAAGTGAAAACAAATTTAAATAAATTGTATAAATAAATAAATATAAATCAACATATAAGGGTAAAATGATAAATTGATTATTAACTTCCATCCCTTCCCCTCCTGAACCAAACAAAAGATCATTAAAAATCCTCCCCTTCATTCCCCTCTGACTAAACCAAACAAGGTAACCTTATACCATTCCATCCCTTCCGATCCCATCCTATCCATCCCTTCCTTTTCCCCCCATCAACTAGATGCTTACTTTAAAATTCGTAAAATCCTTAACTATTTATGTTTTTAACGGTCAAAGACTCATTTTCAATAGGAAAATTTGACCCCGAAGCTTACCTCGAAAGCTCATATGTAAGAATTTCCGAAATAGAACTGAACATTAACTCAAAAAATAGTACTTATGTATCTCACAAAAAAAAATATTGACCTAAAAAACTTGAACAGTACAAAATTACTCGAGCAATGATATTGTGCTTATTTAGAAAAATTTATTTACTCTCCAAGAGTACGTTCAACAGTGTTTTTCTGTAAAATGAGATTATTTCTTCCATATATTTATTTTGACTTATGTAAAAATATTTTTCTACTGTGTTCTCACACACGCAAATTACTGTAATAACGAATGTTATCTATGAGTAGTACTAGTAAAGCGGGCCAGCTAGTGGGTTGCGGGCTGGGCGGGCCAACCCGCAGCCCGCCATGGCGGGTTGGCGGGCAGCTTTTTATTTTTTTTAAAAAAATTAAAATTGAATTCTTTTTTCATTTTTTACCCAGTTTTTCTATAAGATTGCATATTTATACTATTCTCTTTCAAATTCTACAAATAAATGTTTAATAATTTCCTAAAAATAGAATTTAATATTATATTTTTCTTTGTAAAAAAATATTAGAATGAAAAAAGTAAAAAAATACATAAAAGATATATTTTTTTAAAAAAATAAAAAAGCAGGTTAGGCGGGCTGGCCCGTCAACCCGCGGGCTCAGCTCACCTAACCCGGAGGTTGAAGGTGGTGGGTTGACTTTTACCAACCTACAGTCCATCTGTTTTGACTGACAGATCCAACCCGCATTATCAGCTCTGCTTACGAGCCACAATTCTTGAAAAGCCACGTAATTAGGGCACTCCACAGAAGAAAGCAGATATGGCTAGCAGCAGGATTAGCAGTAGCAGCTAGAGGAGCAGTGGGTAGGATGTGGTTTAAGATCTGACACAATTTGGTCCATCTTCAATTAATATTTTTGACAATATTGCTTCCTACCACGTGCTAGTTTATATATATATATATATAATATCCATAAGATTTCTATCATTCTTTTTTTTTATTATTATTATTATTATATACCATCGCTTTCACACCAGCTGGGGCTTATTTCCATGCTATATTCCAAGCCCTGGTCATAAAATTCCAATCTAGGGTGTTTAGATAGCCCATTAAAAAAACGGATACAGATTTTGAAGTAGTTTATGTAAGAGGAAAAGTGTTTCGGTAAGCGCATCCGTTGGTAAAATGGATAAAACAAACAGAGCAATATTGCGTGGGAACAAGAAATGGGATCACGAAGTCAAAAGTATTCAAAGCAAGTAGTGATCATTTAATTTAAATATTTTCCTTTCTTTAAAAAAATTACTTGAACGAAAACAAAAAAAATTGTCCGACTTAAATGCAACATATCATAACAAATTTTTTTAAATTATGTATGTGTAACTCATATTTAATTATATATGAAACAAAAAATATTTACACGTAATTAAAAATATTCATTTCACGGTTAATTTTCAATTTAGATTGTTTGCAAATCATGCGTGTGAACAAGACGTGATCACAAAATAAAAAAAGTATTCAAGGCAAACGAGGATTTAATTTAAATATATCTTTTTTTCTTGAAAAACACTAATTGAAAATTGCTCAAACACTGCAAAATTTATTGTCCAAATTATTAAAATCTGTTTAAGGACTTAAGCGCGACCTATATTCAAAGAGCGCAATAGTTCTTCAATTTTGTGCAATATATCTTGAACTTTATGTAAAATAAAGTATATCTACACATAGTTAAAGATCTGTTGTACATTGGATGCAGCGGCGTCAAAACTTATTGAGGTAGCTTACCACTAGAAAGGTCTCACAAATATTTGATCTGAATTAGTTGTTGTTTAGACACATGATAATAGAGTATAGAAAAAACATCGGATACCCAATAATCAAAGGCGATAAAAAAAATCTGTTACACACAATCGGAGAAAAGTTGCATCCACTTAATCATTTGAGTTGTTAAACACTCATGAACAATAAATTTTGGGATGAAATTTTTTTAGCAATTGTTTCTTTTTCTTTCTTTCCAAGGTCGTGTTCATTATTATAAGAAAAATGCCATTTAGCGGCTTTTTTCAGTCTCTAAAATGAGGGTCGCTAATATTTTCTGTCGTTAGATAGAAATTTTTTGATAGAAAATAACCATTTAACGATAAATTTTTCTTTCATTAAATGACATTTTTGTGATAGTCTAAAGAGTAATTAGCCGTGTTGTGAGTTTCAATATATCGATGTCGAATGCAATGCTTTGAACATATATCACAAGCCGTAATTGAACAAATTGTGGTTCATATATCTTATACTATTACTTTTAATTAATTTGTAAATTACTGGAAAATGTGATCTAAGAATATGACAACACGAAACTTGTATCTGGCATTAAGAAGAATGTTACATTATGTATTTTGGATTTTTAGATAGGCTAATTTAGAGTTTGTTTGCCATCACTT
Organism: Vachellia pachyceras; assembly: GCA_025593235.1. Classification (NCBI taxonomy): domain Eukaryota; kingdom Viridiplantae; phylum Streptophyta; class Magnoliopsida; order Fabales; family Fabaceae; genus Vachellia; species Vachellia pachyceras. Next base: position 38,693 of record JANTPZ010090404.1, on the reverse strand, counting down.
TCTGACACCCAAGTTTGATTTCAAAATCTAGGTTTTGTCTAAGGATAACAATTTTTATGAAAAGCTATTTTGGTTACAAAACCTTAATTTAAAACTTAAGTTTTCTCTTTCCCACTTTTTTCTTTTTTCCTTTTATCTTTCCTACTTTTTTCTTTCTTTCTTTCCACTTTCCTACTTTTTCTTTCTTTCCACTTTCTTACTTTTGCTTCGGAGTCTATAATATCTATTTTTAAAATAGCTTTCAAACAATCCCTTAGCTGCTGATAGATTTTCTAACATTGCTCTAGACGAATAAGCTGGATCAGACCTATTTGTATTAGAGTTGGTATATAAAACACGTTTGTGTAAATCAAAATAAAACTCGCTATACATACTCACCTCGTAGAATGTAAGTCACATTAAAAAAGTAGTTTATATTATTAATCCAAGTTGGCGCACACATTGACTCAAAGCATGGGAGTTGGCTGATGTTATTTTGCTGGAAGCTCGCTATGTTTTAAGGCTTTGTTATTTGTTGGAATATTTTTATTATATATATATTTTAGATTTTGTAGGCAAAAAACTAATTTGTAAGTTGAATATTCCTGAAGTTAATGGATGTAAACAATGCAATTTTTTTAATTGCAACGCAACAATATAGTTTACCAAATTCAAATTAGTTAGTTAAAGAAACATAATTATAAAATTATAATACTAGAATATGGCATAAGCTAAAAATGTAATTGCTATATCTTTAGTTACTTTCCTTGATTAGCCTTTTCTTTTTTGCCAACTGATTAGCTTTATTAACACACACTATCTTGAGTATTCATATGCACATGAATATATGCTAAATTCTCCTAAAACCTGAGGCACGGATTTATGATTATTTTTTAAAAAATATTTTTTGTTTTTGTCATGTTTTTTAATTAAAATATGTTATATGCCTATGTAGTAAACTATCATATCTATATACGTAACATCCATATTGGGACAAATATACGAATATTTAAAGTCATATCAAAATGGCTTAAGTGGTTAGAGGAAAAAAATGTACATAGAAGTTGAGGATTCAATCCCTTTTAATGTGAAATTATATAATGTCGACATCGATATATGCTCATAAAGAAAAGATTCGAATTGATAATATGGGAAGAAAATGCGTGACAAATATTGAAAAAGCAAATAATAGAAAATCATTTGATATGGTTTGGATATGTACGAAGTTGTTTTATTTAAAAAGATATACACTAACGGCATGATGTTACAATGACGTAATCGAACCTGTAACCTCCTACCTAAGAGATACCATACTACTAAACTATAAAACATTGGGTAGATTTGTAGAAAGATGTCGGAGGTGCCGATAACTATGATGCATCAAACAATAAGTTTTCATAAAAATAGTATAGGAAAATCAAAGAAAACATTTAATGAAATTATTGAACCCCGATATTTTCTTATTAATAATTGATCTAAATACCTTACAATATAAGCTGTTGAGATAAAACTTGTTTTTGCTTGTTTGGGTTTCACGTTGAAACCTCATTACACGCAAATCGAGATAAAACTCCTCTCACATAGTTACTTCGATTTACATAAAATACTCTTTCAATGGATTCTCAAACACGCACGTTATTACCAATCTTAGCCAAAAAACAAAAATCGTTGGACCAAAGGAAATATTTAATGAAGTTATTGAACGTTTTATTTTTTTATTAATAATTGATCTAAACACCTTACAATACATGATACCGACATCATCTGATGAGATATTTTTATGTTTGGGAAGCACTTCCTCCTAACAATATATGTAAAACAAGATAAAAATGTATAAAAATTCTTAAAATTACGTTGAAATTCATATAATTATCACAGAACTCCTTTCGAATTCACAAATACATCAAAACTTGTTGTTCCCGATCTTAACGCAAAAAAACAAAAATCATTGGACCAATAGCCCATGAAAAAGCATCACATCATATTATGACAAAGCACGCATAAGACTATTTTCTGTCCAATCCATCTTTTTTTCCCAGGTCAAATTACTGTTCCCTCTTAAAAACCAAAAAAAATAGTACTCTTCCTAATTATATTGTCAAAAACTTGAACCGACATGGATATAAATGAGTTTAAAGCAACATAGACGTGTGTATATTCAAATACAGTGCACATATATCATTTACATCATATCATTATTTGATATAAGGATACCTATCCTTATTGCACATTATAAATAGTAACATATATATATAATTGATGTGCCATTTGAATAGGATTAAAACTAATATTTGTGACTATTTAACTAAGAAATCTCTGGTGTAAAAAAAACAGAGATAATTGCTCTAATTAAGCTTGTTAATATGCTTATATATGATTTGGTAGAATTGAATATTTAAATTATTCTATTAAAAAAATTAGTATAGTCAAACACCCAAAATCCATCAAATGAAATGATGTTAAATTATTCTATTAAAAATTAGTATAGACGAAATGATGTGTTTGTTTGGAAATTTCTTATTCCTAACTGTGCACGTAAGTTAACATAAAACCATTTCGAAATCCGTAAAAACCATTTCGAAATCTATAAAAACCATCTTGAAATCTGTAAATTTTTCTTAGATTCCATAAATTCTTCTCAAAATTTGTAAACTCATTTCTCTCAACGGTGTCCCAAAAACACGTCATCACTTAAACTTCAATTTTGATCCAATTTTTATGGTTGGGAATTCGTTCAAAGAACAATTTTACGGATTTTAAGATAAGTATGTAAGAGAAGTTTATATTAATTTGTTTGTAACGTAACATCGTTGAATCTCATCGTTATTTCTCTGGGGAGGGGAGTTTTGAAAGCAAAACGTTATCAACAAATATAACTGTGTTTGGTAAATCTGTTTTATCAACGGGTGCGCTTACCGAAATAAAATTCCTCTCACATAAACTACCTCGGAATCTATGTCTGTTTTTTCAACGGACTATTCAAATAGAAATAATTAATCAACTTCCTCGTGGCGAAAATTCTCGATAATCTAAGAAAGATAGTGTCGGTACGTTTTTAAGAACTTTCACATGTTTCACAAATCGATGGGCAAATCAGAGATCTTTGATGAATTCAAATAGAATTATATATATAATAAAAAATTTCAAATCAAAAACTAGGGTTTTCGTTAGGTTTGAAAAAATTCTCTCTGTATACATATCTAATCAATGGGCCTCCACCTAAAATTTCAAAACACAAACTAGGGTTTTCGATAGGTTTGTTTACCAAATATTAAACGCAATTATATTTGAGACTGATTTTTTTTACCTGAATATTTGAGACTGATTGAATTATAATGTTTGAGGTAGCCTGACTCTTCTGTAAAGTTCTCCTCTATATATATATATATATATATAGTTGAGCAGAATCTGAATAGCAATACTTCAATACTCAATTAAACTATTTTTGTTTCACTCCCAGAAAAATATCATTTAGTGACGGAAAAATCCATCGTTAAATGGCTATTTTTCATCAGAAAATTTTAATTTAACAACGTAAAATATTAGCGACCCTTATTTTAACAGCGGAAGATAGTCATTGGCATTTTTCTGGTAGTGTTTTTGATATAAAATTAATATATGGTCGTCCCCTTATTATTTTTTTCCATAAAAATCAATAATTCCTGCTCAAATTGAAACTTGATTTTCCTTCCTGTTTTAAATATAAGACATGTTTTATTTTTAACCCTCCTTCTTGTTACATTCTTTAATTTGATTTAATAATAAATCTCATCAAATTATCGTTCCCTCTCTCTCTCTCTACATAGAAAAGAAAAAGATTAGGTTAATGCGTGTTATAGTTAGCATGCGGTAGCTAGTTAGTTGACTTGATCAAAATTTTCTTGACGTCAACCACCTACATTAAATAAGCTAAACTAACGATTGCAATAGTTTTAGGAAAAATAATGGCAAATTTTATCGTGAAATAATTTATTGGAATTTATTTAAAAGTTTTGAAAGTACTATTTATTATTCGCTATGAAATCTTAGGAACTTGATTGACACCAACTAAACCAGAGTCCAATTTCATTTGTAATTTCATGCTTTTACTGCCTACTCTTCTAATAAAAATGTTAAACTAAATAAGAAATAAAATTAAAAATATTAAATGATGAGTGCATAATATCTGATTTTTTTTATAACAGGGTACACTATGATTATCGGATTTAAACAACGCCGTTGTATCTGGTTCCGGGCTTCCGGCTCTTCCCTCCGCCATTTGTCAAATCGAAGAAAGTCAAGTACCTCGAACCCGAAAAGGAGCGCGAATATGAAAGCAGAGAGGCTTGGTGACTCTGTTGTCGCCTACGCCTAAGGACTTAATCTGGGTGAGTTTCTCGTCAAGATTCATGTTTAATTTCCTAATTCTAAGACTATCTTTGTCACCAACATGCATTAGGAGGAACGTGTGAGTTTTTTTGTATCGCAATGCTTCCCGCATTTTCAGTTCATTTTCTTTAGTTGTGAAATCATGTGAATCTGCTCATCCAAAACAAAAGAAAGAAGGAAATGACAGTTTCTTATCTCATTAACTTAAGCATGGATTACATTGAAAGACCCTGTCAAATCCAAACTGGTACTTGATCTCTTCAGGAGTTACGGATCATCAAAGACCCAGATTTCTAAAGTAGTGGAAATGCAGCCATATTTGCTTTTCTCAAATCCTGGGACGATCATTCTGCCCAAGCTGAGGTTTTTCCAGTCTATTAGTTTTTCTAATTCTGAGCTCCCAGAACTCATCTTTACTAAACCTGCACCCTACCCCGGAGTCTAGGGAATTTTTTAATTCCCTTTTATGAGGCCCTTAATAGCGTAACTAATGATGTGGAGACCGTACTTACAGCCATAAAGCGCTCTAAGTCGAGATTTCACTGCTTTGGTGCAAAAGATTTTGTCTCAAACCTAGAGGTTTTAAGAGAACATGGAGTGTCTTACGTTGGGATTTATTGAAGCATACAAGTTGAATGGAATAATCTGAAGTATAGCGGAAGTGTACCTGGATCCATGGATGTGAATGACGGAATGGGTAGAACAACCAGGTTATCATCAGGGAAGAGAGGAAGTCGTATGCGGATGGGGAAGCAAGGCGGCCAAACGTTTACCCTTGGCTAACCCGGGGACCATAGCCCTAAATTTATAGAGGGGCCCCGTATTCAGCCTATCAATGAATACGGACCAGCAAATCGGGCCTCAATATATATTAGTCCATTACACTAGATTGAGCCCACTTAATTCTTTAAACCTTATTAGATCACTTTATAAATTGGGCCGGGAAAAGAAATATTGACACCCACATGTAAGTGTAATATGTGGCCCATTGTTTAATTATTCCAACATTCTCCCACTGGGGCACATATGTAACTTAAATATGTAAAACCTTATGCGCGCAAAATTGCCATTATTTATTCCCCAAACAATCTGGTCCATTGATCGCATCCATATAGAACCAATCAGGATCTTCGTCGTATTACACATAACTAAATCCCAGAATGATCATATATATATGTATACAATCAAATGACATAGATCAATCATGGATATACTGCATAGAAAATTTCATAAATGTGATATGTACATGCCTATTTTTCAATCGATCCTCCTTAGTGAGATCAACTTTAATCATGCATAATGGTAACCTGAATCAAAACCTTAAAGGAAAACTGAATGACTTTATTTCTAATCAGAATAAATACCTAAATGTTCATGAAATCAAACACCAAATACATACTCTCACTAAATTAAGATATCCTCATCACAAAACACACCCTTCTGAGCTATGTGCTCATGAAAGACCTTGGGTGTTACTCCCTTTATTAGGGTTAAACAGTTATGGAGTATGTTCGAATGTGTTTGGTATAAAACTGTCCATTTTGCACCCTATCCTTAATGGATAGATATTTGAATATAAGATTGTCTCCATATTGGCATAATATGACTTTAATGGTCTTTCAATACTTTACGCAATTTACAACCCCATGACTCAGTAATAGAGGTCGATTCTTCCTCGAAAGTGATGTTTCTTACTTTATCTTCCCCCAAGCTCAACATCCTCAAAGAAACGTGCAGTTCCCGTTTCAAAAATATTCTTGAGAGTGAGATTATAAAACTTATAACCCCTTAAGCTTTCAGAATATCCAATAAAGTAACTGCTTACTGTTTTGGATCTTGTTTCTTTTCTTGAGGCCTATAAGGTCTTACCTTATCTAGACAATCCCAAATCTGAAAGTGTCTTAGACCTGACTTTTGCCTGTTTAAAACTCATAATGTGTTTTAGCAGTTGCCTTAGTTGGTACTCTGTTCAAAATGTAGGCTGTAGTCGTTAGTGCTTCTCCCATATACCTTATTATAAGTATTCTTTATTGGGTTAGATGCAGAAGCAGGATTCTTAATGGGGTTTCTTTGAATAGAACCATTTGCAGCCTCTGAAAACTTTCTCTTTATGCCCTTCCCTTTAGAGGTGTTGGCCATGTTGGCACTGTGAGAGCTGTCATGTTTCAGTCTCTCTTCCTTTTACACAAGATAGGATATGAGCTCATTCAGAGTCCATTTTTCCTTTTGTCAATTATGACTAACCTTAAACTGGTTATATTGTGCAGAAAGAGAAATAAGCACCAAGCACACCAAAGGTCCTCAGATAGCTCAAGTTGTAATTCCTTAAATTTTTACAGCTATGTGAGACATATCCATAATGTATTCCCTTAAATTTCCTTGCCCCTTATATTTCATAGAAACCAAGTGTTGCAAAAGCGTACTTGTTTCTGTCTTATCGCCTTTTACAAAGCGCCTTTCAATTTTGGCAAGAAAATCTTTAGTATTGAGAATACAATCCATAATAGCACCTCAAAAGGATTTTAGGATGCCATACTTTGTGATCATAAGACTTGATATTTAATCGCTCCCCACTTACCAAAATACCTCTTTGTTTCAGAAGAACTTTTATTCATAAGAGGAGAGGGAGGATTAGTCCTTAATGCAAGGTCCAGATATATGCATCCCAGAATTATCAGAATGTTATTCCTTTTTCCATTTAAAGAAATCCACATAAAAGATAATGGCAATAAATTCAAATAAATGTAATCCCCATCACAAGATACTGGTAATAATATCAATATTTCATCTTTGGATGATAATATCAACTGTCAGTGGCATCTTATTGTAATAATCAAATACTGACAATAAGATCTGCCAAGCAATAACTATTCTTTAGAACATATTATTGTTCACATGATTATACCTGAGAATTGTCACATATTTATCATCACAGGTGCATATATATTTCTGTCAAGCATCAACCTTCATTTGGGCTGATTAGACACACGTATGAAATTATACAGCCACAAATAACATCTAATATGCCTCATAAATAATTTTCACAAGAGAGCACAATTTGGTGTGATGTTTAATTGGCATAAAAGACAAAGAACTTAGAATGGGCACAAAAGCCTTAAAAAATTATTTTAAATTTATTGACAATCCCATAATACCTTATTTACACATATGTTTTTTTTTTAAAAAATTGACACATAAAATATGTATACAATAATTTCTTTAATGCCTTAAAATATGTGCAAAATAATTTCCTTAATGCAAACAATTAAAATAGCTTATAAAATATTTCTAGAAATAATCATAAAGTGCCCAAAAGAGAATTTCAGAAAAGGAAAAATTGGGACCTTTTCTTCTTTATTAATTCCATAATTGCAGGCCAAAATAAAAAATGTCCCAAACCAGCTGCCCAAAAAAATAAAAACGCAAACCCAAAAAAAACCTGAAAACTTGAATTGTCCAAAACAGTAGGCCATAACTGGAAAAAAACCAATAAAGTGATCCAGCTCTCTTTTTTTTGCAGCAACAATCTGTAGGCCCAGTTTGTTTTTATCCCACTTATGAATATGTGAAATGCTCAAAAAATTTTTAAAACGAAGGCCCAAAGAATAAGCCCAAAAACGTAGGCCGAAAACTTGAAAGACCCTTTTTTAACAATCAAGCTCACACAAAAAAATCCAGCAGGCCCAGGCCAACAAAATTGGAATATTTTATTATCATTATTTTTTAGACCAATTCTAGAGGTCCAATTTTTTTAGCCCAAATTGTCATCAGCCCAAAATCTGTTTTTGAAAAGCTGGGCTCGTTCATTAAACTGGAAAAAAACGGATTTTGGCAAAGAATAGCAAAAAATTGTGACCCAACAACTCTGGCCCAATTCTAAGGCCCGAATTTCACCCTCTTTAATGCCCAAACGCACGGCCGAAAGTTTTCCTTTAAATCCAAAGCTCATTGTTTTTAACCAGCAGAAAACGTGTGGACCAAAAAAACAGACGAAAAAAAGTGGCCCAACGGTCCAAACAAGTTGGCCCAAGAAAAATGCAGCAAAGACAAGTTTCTTTCTTTCCTTTTTTTAAAACTTAGGGCCAACCCTTCTAAACCAAAATACGGCCCAAATTCAAAAAAAGACCACGGCACAGTTGTGCTTAATTGAAACTGCCCAAATTCATTGGGCCGAAACGGCGCCGTTTCTGGTGCGCTGTGAGAAGCTGACCATACGCCAAAACGGCATCGTTTCGACAACCCAAAACGCGCCGTTTCGACACCTCACCCAGCGACCCGCTCATTGTGCGACCCGGATTTTCATTTTCCGTGCGGTGTCATTTTTCTAAAAATAAACCGTTGAACCAGGTTGCCCTACCCGGAAAGAATCTGGAAGCGCGACTAGATTCCTCCTTTTCCGTACGCGGCCACTGAAACAGTTTTTTTAGAAACACGTTTTCTTCCCAGGTGATGGCAACGCGATTTCCAGCATCCTTCATGGCTGGATCCATGAATTTCGGTGAGAAAGCTTGTGGATCTCAACGGGAAACTAACAAATTTATTCCCAGATCCAAAAATAGCAACCAAGAGAAGCTTTTCTCGCTTAATCCATAACAGCGATGGCGAGAGGACGCATATAAACCATATATTGATATAGAAATATATATATATATGTAACAAATCCAAAACAGATTCATGTAAGACTATAGCAAAATAAAAATCGGTTCGATGCAAACCAGAAATTCAGAAATTTAATTCCAGATCTGAATTTATAAATACATACACTGGCTGGTATATGTATATTTGCATATCCAAAGACGCGGACGAACCAAATAAGGAATATCGCAGAATTACAGTTTCTAACATACAGAATTGTTTGAAGATAAATATAACGGATATGACAATTATTCCAAAGAACTTAGTAGGTAGGCTCTGATACTAATTGTTGGGATTCATCGAAGCATACAAATTCAAGGGAATAATCTGAAGTATAGCAGAAGCATACCTGAATCCATAGATGTGTGTGACGGAATGGGTAGAACAACCAGGTTATCACCAGGGAAGAGAGGAAGTCGTCTGCGGATGGGGAAGCGAGGCGGCCAAACGTTTACCCTTGGCTAACCCGGGGACCATAGTCCTAAATTTATAGAGGGGCCTCGTATTCAGCCCATCAATGAATACGGGCCAGCAAATCGAGCCTCAATATATATTAGTGCATGACACTGGATTGAGCCCACTTAATTCCTTAAACCTTATTAGATCACTTTATAAATTGGGCCGGGATAAAAAATAATGGCACCCACATGTAAGTGTAATATATGGCCCATTGTTGAATTATTCCAACACCTTAATCTTCTGTTGCAATGATGCTAGCTCACTTTGCCCCTGCAGCATTTACAAAGCATACCAAGTTTGTTGAGTGCGTCAAGTATGCTAAGGAAATAGGAATTGAAACCAAGAAGGCCACATTTATTATGGAAATTTTTGTCATGCCAAGCACCAAAAAACAATGTGGGAGTCGAAGTTGGACATTTTTAGACGTGTGGTATGCCCATAGATATCACTCTTTTAGCATTCAGTAATTATCCAAGTTGCATGCTTAAGTCGGAGAAGCAAATCATGAACTCAATGAGGTTTTTACTGAATGAAATATGTATGTTATTGTAAGATATGGTTAGATCCGCTGCTCTTCTTGGATATAGCTTGGAGACGAGGATGATTCCTAGATGGTCAGTACGTAGGCTTTTGAGAACAAAGGGTTTGATAAAGAGAGATATGTCCTTCAGTGCCATCGTTTAATTAAGTGAGAAGAAGTTTCTGGAGAAATTTGTGTTTAGTTTTGAGGAAAGTGTTACTAAGATATTGAACATCTATAAAGATCAGTTATGAGCTTTACGTGAAGTCAGTCCTACGCAACTTGGCCTATTTTTTAATTATTCAACTTTTGTACTCAATTTTTGACCATCTTTCTCCAATTGATGCCTATGTTTTGGAAACCCTATTTGAACTCTGAATTTGCAGAATGTGGCTTTCTATTTGGTAAATCATCTGAAAATTGCCAATCATTTTTCTTCGAAAATATTTCTTCTAGTGAGATATATTTTATGGTCATATCATCTATGGGCATGTTATAGAATGCTCTTTTTTGGGGGGTGTGTGTGTTGTCCATCCAAAATTATACCGAAATGCTCTGGTTACATAGTATATCTTGCTTTGTAGTTGTTGAAGAATGTTCTGTCATACATGTTTCAAACCACTTTAAAAGATAGAAGTCTATATATGAAAATATCAAAACAGATCTGGAGTTTTATTGCTTTTCTTAATGCAAAGAGGAACTTTATCTGATAAAACTCTTCGAGTTGGAGTGTTGAACACATGATTCAACTGCACAGGAGGGTCCTTAAACCATACTTGGCAATCAACAGTTATGTAAATCATCTGCAATCTGCCATCCAAAAGAACTTCCAGTCAGTGAAATGTATTCAAATCAAATTTGAAGGCCAAGAATAACTTAAGAGAAGAGTGAACCCACATGTTGATTCTTGTATTCCTTTTACTATTTCTTATTTTGAAGGTATCTCTCCCAACTGAGATATACTTCTCCAAGGTAAAGGAACAGTGCCTAATCGATCCTCATGATGCCCTAGTCCTCTCCACTATGCACTATCATTTAATTTGTGCAGGTGAGCATAATTAGAAAGGGCATCTAGTGAAGGAGGGGATCAGAAATTGGGAATTGATAAAGAAAATCCAAATTGTTTATTCTATCTTCTCAAGGAAAATAACATTGAAGAATGTCAATGGGGCAATCACTGCATCATTCCCCTCTGCTAATTCTGGTGGGCAGCGTGAGATATGTCATGGAGGAATCCAGCTTGAACCAAAGGCAGCAACTGGTGGTGGAAATGGGTCTCATGCTTCACTGAATGGTAGGGATTGGATCTTGTAAGGAAATTTATCTTCAATTGTTTGTGATCAATTTATCTTATAAGGAAATTACCTGCTGAAAAATCCGCAGGTAAATCCGCATGAAATTACCTGCGGATTATTTTCCGCAGGTAAATTTATCTACGGAAAAAAGTCCATAGGTAATTTTTTATGTAAATTTTTTTAACAAAAACATTTTTTAAATTTTAGATGAAATTTACCAAAAATTGAAATTTAAAAAAATATAAAAAAACTATAATTATTGGAAATGTAATAACGTTTGATAGTTAAAACTATAATTGTTTATTTCTATGTTTAGGTTTTGGTTAGTTAAAGTGAGGGAGCATATATAATTTTTTTGCTCAAGTTTTATTTAAATAGGCAAAGTATAATTATTTTAATTTCTTCAAATAAAATTAAAGTTTAGGCTTTAAGGGTGTGTATTAATTTTATTTGTGTATTATTAAAAAAATACAGAACAGTATTTAAGATAATTTTTTATGATGTATATAATTTTATTACGATGTTTTTAAATGTGAAAATTTATAAATTTATATTTAATAAAATTGATTGAAACATTTATTTTAGAATGCTGAAATTTTAGAGGATAAATTAAAAATTCAAATATTTAATAGCATATTGAATTTTTAAAAAAATTTAATAATATTATTTGTGAATTTGGTAGAATTTCCTGCGGATTTCATATACCTGCGGAACACTTCTAAAATTTTCAGCTTCATGTTTCCCGCCCTCCCTCGTTCTTTCATAAAAAGAACGAAGCCTAGCAGTTGATTGGGGTTCGAAGCCTAGCAGTGGAGGCGCTGTCTCCGCCCAGAATGAAACCATCGACCGTCATGAGCGTCTCCGGCGACTTGCCCTTGAGACTATTGATCTGGCCAAAGACCCCTACTTCATGTGCACTCATCTTGGCAGGTACCCTCTCTTCCTCTTTTTGCTAGACTTCCCTACACTTTGGGTTTTTCTTCGTTCTTCTCTAATTCAATTTCTCCTGAGGTTCTCTTATGTTCACTGTTTTTAGTTTTTGAAGCTATGAGTGCAAGCTTTGTCTCACGTTGCCCAATAACAAAGGGAATTATCTCGCTCACATACAGGGTAAGTGGCATCAGACCAATTTGGCTAAGAGAGCTGCTTGCGAGGCCAAAGAGGCACCCGCTCAACCAATTTGGGTAAGTTTCAAATTTCATCTTTTCTTCGACTGGGACGGGTGTTGATACTGTACCTGATCTTCCAAAAGGCGTGCGTTTTGGAGGATTCATTGCCCCCTTAGGTTATGAAATTCATATTTAAGCTTTACCGATGCTGGTTAAAGCTGCATTTTTTTTTGAGATGTTGTGGGGGGTTTTCCTTTGTGCCTTCAAACTATTGGAGGCAAACTCCGTGGGAAGCCAATTGAGTTCTGGCAAATCATGGTGCAGGAATCGTCGCAAAGTGGTGGTCGTCTTCTCGATTCAGATGATGAAGTGCTTGCTTTCCTCCGGAATTACTCGGATGTTCTGGAAGAAATGGTAGAGCTCTTGAGTCTATCTCCACACTTCTTTCGTTGCTTCTTTTTGTTGGTTCCCAGCCACCCTGTTCTATAGTCTTCCTCTCTCTATAAATATAAGGCTCTGAGAATAAAAACTGGAAATACAAATTGGTTCAGATTCCTGGTTTTTGGTGTTTTATATGTTGTTGTTTCTTATCCAGAACAATGCATTAATCCGAAAGAAAATATGAGGCTCTGGGAAGTGGAATGAGTGGAAGTGGCAGAAGGCGTTCATCGAAGTGGGATTTAAGAGATGAACTTGAGTTTTATATGCTATAAGTTTTTAATGTGGCAGGTGAAGGGGATCTTTTGACTGGTGGAGATTTATAAGCTGTATGTTTTATATGCTGGAATGCTTGTGCTACATATTTCACCATGCAAGCTAACTGTGCGGAGAATCTAAATCATGTATTTCACCATGAACATTTTCATCCTATCATCCTTTTTACAGGTTGTATTGAATCTTTTACTGTGAAGAAAAGCATTGAATATGCACAAGTTTTATTCCATATATTCATTGAATCACCCTGCTCTTTGATTGCCATGTTACTCCCTACCTTTAGTGCTTTTCAGGTTGTTGTGTGTTACAGCAAACTTTGAAATGACCTTTTAGAAATTGAATCTTGAAGTATTGAATACTAGTGGATGCATTATTTAGGATGGTGCTGTTTCCTTTCTTGATCAAGTCATTTTGCCTCTATGACGTTGTTGCTGCAGTAAGTGTCTGCTTGTTTTATAATTATTTTACTAACTTTACAAACAAGTAAAACTAATAGGGGACATAAGCCGTGTGCCTTGAAACTTTGTTAACCTGGCCAATGTCTTATTAAAAAACAAAGGAGCTTATATTTGATTTTTTAAAAAAAAAATTATTAAAGAACAAGACTAAAAGTGAAGAGCTAAAAAATAGCCGATGTAGAGGACTTTCTGTGGGTAGTGCTTTAGATTTGCTGACTGAGAGTACACTCATTGGATTGTTACTGAGATAGGGAAATAATGACTTTGACTTGTTATTTTAAGATGCTCACCTGTCAATGTATGTATTTAATGTCTGTTAATTCTATTATTTGAAATAAGTTGACTTGTAGCTAAAGCCATTCATTGGAAGAGAATGAACGTATATGGGTTCTATTTTGATTGTGTTGCATTTTGGAATCTCAGGAATCACTCTAGCTAGCTGGGTATTTTAGAGATATGGGTTACAATGTCAGCATGATGGCAGATTCAACATCTAGATGGGCATAAGCATTGCGTGAAATCTCTAGACTGATGGTGAGAATTTTTAGTTGTGCAAATTCTTCAAAAATAGGATTTTATTTTCCTTCAGTTGCTAAAACATTTTGATGAAATTGCCTTCAGTTTCTGCAATCTTGAGGATGAAACACGATAGATTTTCTGCACTTTCAGCTACTTCATTGCATCAATGGGACTTCAAGTGCTTTGGAGCTTAGGGCTTGCATGTCTTGGCATTTATTCTGTGAGGAGAAACATATACCTGCAAAATGCAATCCTTGTAAACTATATATTGTAAACTTCGGACTTTGCAGCTTCAAGTGCTTTTTTTTTGCAGGGATAGATTAATGTGAGATATGATATATTGTAATCTATATATTATAAACTGAGTAGATTATTGTAAATTATCATATTCATTATGGGATTATATTCATTGGATTATTGTAATTCATCTTTACAAAAAGATATTGTCTTTAGCCATTAGAATTCACAAGCAATTTACCTAGAAAATTTTACTAAATTCAAAGTTTTTTTTTTTCATTTTTTTTATATTTCTTACAGATTTTACCTGGAGATTTTTCTGCGGATTTTACCTGTGAATTTCAAATCCGCAGGAAAATAAATTTCTATGAACTTTATACCTGCGGATTAAAATCTGCAGGAAAACCATTTCGTGACGATTTTTAACCAAAATCCGCAGGAATAAAATATTTTTTTTGTAATGATAGTTGACTATAGTAGAAAATAAAGTAGATTCAAATAAACCCTCAACCTCAAATAATATAGGAAAGATAGATCCTCAAAGACCCATATTTAAATATATGAACCAATCCCGATAGAAAAGGTAAAAAAATTTAATTTAGAATCTACCAATAAAGAATCTGGAGAATTATTATCAGAACTAAATAAAAAAAATTTGAAAATCTGAAAATATAGGATAGACAAAAGGGCATAAGAATTAGTGCTTTAACTAAATTAGAGAAACAATTTAAAGATGATGAAGATTTAACTACAGATAAAATAAAAGCAAATTAAAATACCAAAAATGACCTACAAAAAAAACTATTAATCTAGACCAACTCTACCTGACCAACAATTTGAAGAAAGAAGTTACCATGTGGTCTTATATTTATCTATTCAGTTCAACAATTACTCATTTCTCTTGTTTGCCTAGTTGTGCTTGATTTTTGAGATGATGATGATTGTATTGGATTTTTCATTGAGCATTTCACTGCACTTACTAAGTGTTTTCAAAGGGATTTCATGAAATAGAGTTCATTACATGAAATTCCTGACTCAGCGAGTTGTTGAGGTTTTTCCATAAGAAACTTAGTGAACTACTACTCACCCTAATCATTTTAAACTATGATAGCTGAAACTATTTTCAATAGGAATTTCTCATTAATCAAACTTTTATTTATCCACTTTTACTTTCTACATTCCCAAAAACTCCAAAAAGAAGTTTACCTTTTAAATGCTTTTCATTTTTAAATCAAACTTTTGCAAACTTTAAAAACCCCAAATTTTGATTCATTGTTTTGTAGACTTTAGTTAATCTAGAGTAGTTGCTTTTGAGGCTCCGATTAAGAGAACGACCCTGGGTTACACTTTGTTTGCAATCCTTAGAAAATATTGTTTGGTCCACTTCCAAGAACTTTAACCGATTGAAAGAACGTAACTTGAAATCGGGGGAGGATCAAAATGGCGTCATTACCGGGGAGTCAAGTAATTGGTTCTCTAGGTTAACTTGAGTCATTTATCTGCAATGAACCTTGGGGTCAATAGTCTTGTTAGTTTGCATTTTTTATTAATTTGGATTCATTCATAGTGTATATAGAATATATTTGCATTTCTGTATAGCATAACATAAAATTTTTAGAAATTCAAACAAAGAATACTAATTTTCTTCATTTTCATACACTTTGCATTTTTAATTCTGCATTCTGTCATGAGCTGTCTGTGAAAGTTCATCGAGGCCAACTCTCTTTAGTTCATAGTATTACTCTCGGGACAAGTTCGTCGCAACTAACTTGTGTATTCGCCGCAACCAGCTCATTTTACAAAGGAAGAAATCCTCTCGGGTACTATTCACCATAGCTAACTTAACTTTTTGCCACAACCAATTTGATTCTTTAGAACCCAATTTCTTCTTGGCGTACTTTGAACTTCACCGGGTCCAACTTTATTTTTTTTAGTTTTTGACATATACATTGAGGAACTACTTTTCCTAAATGTAAACCAACCTATGAATAATGCTAACAATAGAAGGAGGACATTTAAGGAAGCTATAACTTCATATGTTAATTATAACCCTTTTGCTGCTGCATGACCTAACTTTGACGTAAATTTTGAAGTTAAAGGATTTCTTATTAACTGTTTGCCTAAATTTCATGGCTTGACAGGGGAGGATCCCTACATTCACCTACAATCACTATTAAAGATCTGTCAGAGCATGAAACCGGTGGGAGCTTTACTTGATCAAGTACTATGGAAGGTATTTCATCTATCATTGAAAGGGAAGGTAAGAGAATGGTACATAAGCCTTCCTCGACATGTTGCTAACACATACCAAAGTTGGGGAAATTTGAGGAAAGCTTTCTTGGAGAAGTACTTCCCTGCCTCCAAAACTTCATCCATGAGAAAAGAGTCTATTCAGCAAGACAAGAATTTGATGAGTCTCTCTATGATTATTGTAACCGATTTCAAGACCTTATGTCCAGATGTCCCCATCATCAATTTCCAAAAGAACTAGTACAATATTTCTATGACAGGCTAAAGAGTCAAGAGAAAGGAATGTTGGATATAGCTTCAGGAGGTTCACTAATTGACCTCATTACTCAAGAGGCTTGGGAGTTGATAAAGAAGATGGCCTTGAATCATCAACAATACAGTGTGAGAGACACTAGAGGGGTTAATGAGTTGGGAACCTCAATGGTTAAAAATAGAAGAATGGACACTCTTGAGTTTAAGTTGACTCAAGAGCTAAAAAGCCTAAATGTTAATCGACTACATCCATCCATAGACCTTACTGCACCAAGTTGTGATACTTGTGGTTCAGTTATGCATATTTCCAGCGTATGCCGAAATAGATATAAGGAAGTGTCAGCTGTACACCAAGGGTACCTAAATCAGAAATGGGACCCATACTCCAACACTTACAATGAAGGTTGGAAGGCAAATCCCAAATTTGGGTGAAGGATAGTAAGTCGCCTACTAGATTTCAACAAGTGGAGGAGTTGGGCCATCAAATGCGCAATTCCAAAACCCACAGAGAGCTTTGGAAAACCTTCAGAAGGAAGATACGAATGAGCTTTTGCATAGTATGAAAACTTTGTTGAAGGAGGAACAAGCCTATAATGTCAATCAGTTCAACTCAATCACCTCTCTAATTTAGAAAGACTCAATAAAGAATGATGCCAAATTTGCCTCAATGGAGAAGAGGATGGAACAGTGGGAGAAAAAAGTCGAAAAAATAAACTATTATGTCACTCAGCTTTACAACAACATGAGCTTTCCAACAACATGAGTAAACAACAAGCCATGAGTAATGGCTCAATCCCTTTCAACACAGTGATAAATCCCAAAGGGTTAAATGCAATAAATTTAAGGAGTGTGAAGCAAGTAAGGTTTGCTGGAGGATATGAAGAAGAGGATGATGAAGGAGTTGCATGTGAAGAACCACCACCTTCAATTAGAAAGAAGAAGAACTGCGAAAGTGTTAAGGAGAAAGGGTTGCTAGTCAAGGAAGAGAGCTCTAGCTCAAACAATGGAGATGGGACTACAACCATCAAGAGAGTTAGAATCATTGCAAGGATATGCAAAAAAAGCATGCATGGAGCCAAATCAACCAAAGGTAAGGAGGTAAGCATTGAAGAACTCCTTTTTACAAATTCATATTTGATGAGTAAGAAAATCTCTGAAAGTAAACATAAAAGGAAGTCTTTGATTTATTTAGTAAGGTTGAAGTTAATATCCAATTGCTTGATCTTGTTAAGAGAGTGCCCACATATGCCAAATATCTTTAAGACCTTTGCACTAATAAGAGAGAATTTAGGCCTAATGAAAAAGTCCAAGTAAGTCATTTTGATCCTCCCCCGATTTCAGGTTCCGTTCTTTCAATGGTAAAAGTCCTTGGAAGAGGATCAAACAATATTTTTCAAGGATTGCAAATAGAGTGTAACCCTGGGTCGTTCTCTTAATCGAAGCATCAAACGCAACTAGATTAACTAAATTCTACAAAACACTGAATCAAAATTTGGGGGGTTTTTAAAGTTTGCAAAAGTTTGATTTAAAAATGAAAAGCATTTAAAAGGTACATTTCTTTTTGGCTTTTTTGGGAATGCAGAAAGTAAAAGTGGATAAACAAAAGTTTGATTGATGAGAAACTCCTCTTGGAAAAAGTTTCAGCTATCATAGTTCAAAATGATTAGAGTGAGTAGTTATTCACTAAGTTTCTTAAGGAAAAACATCAACTCGTTGAGTCAGAAATTTCATGTAATGAACTACATTCCATGAAATCCTTTTAAAAACACTTAGTCTGTTCAGTGGAATGCTCAATGAAAAATTCAATACAATCATCATCATCTCAAAAATCAAGCACAACTAGGCAGACAAGAGAGATGAGTAATTGTTGAACTAAATAGATAAATATGAGACTTCATACTATCAAGTCAAACATAGACCAATCCATTACACAAGATGAAATCAAAAAATGATTACAACCACAACCAAGGATCTAAACTACAAACCAAAGTAAATGCCCAAGTTTACTATTACAACTGATAATACTTAGTTGTAATTTAATGATGATTCAAATTGGAAAGAGTTTTTAGCTATAGTAAAGGTAGTAGAAAAATTTGAGTTATTTATTGTAGATACCAAGTTTACTATTAGAACTGATAATACACAAGTAAAGCATTGGTTAGACAAAGGAATAAGAACAAATAAATTGTGTGATAAAATGTTAATTAAATGGCAACGTGACATGTCTTATTATGACTATTAAATTGAATATATAAAAGGTCAAAATATTTTGATTGCAGATTATCTGATCAGATGGAATAAAAAAGAAGTGTAAGTCAGACTTGTAATGATTCTAATCAAGAATCAATGACTTTTAAAGAGTAAGTTAATATGAGATTCTAAATTTTGGAATTGAATATGAACTTGTTATGCAACTAAGTAAATGAGAATTATTCAAAGCGCTTTAATCAAGTTGAGCAAATCTTCATTGAGATGGAAAAACTCCATCACAAAGTGAGGAAGCTTGAAGAAAGACCTGTAAAGAGACATGTAACAGAGTTTGTGACAGATGCAGTTGTTGATACTTCTGAAAGCCATGTAATATCACATGTAAATGAGCAAAGAATCACTCTTTTACTTAATATTATAAAAAGCCAACAAGCCCAAGAAGAAGCCCAAAAAACTCAAAATAGTCAATCCTCTAATCAACCATCTTCATCCACTTCAAGAACAAATTCAAAAACTAACCCAACTTTAAACCCATCCAATTTCAAAATGATTGAACCGTATAGATATTTTAAACAGTTGATCTATAACCTTAATCATTTTACTCTCAAATCACCTCATGTAAAATATGTCTTTCATTTTGCTTTTAACAAAACCATAATCCATCCAGGAACTCATCCCAGACTTGTAAAAGCCTTATATCAATATGGTTTAATCCAATCTATTTATCATTCACCATCTATAGAAGAAATTTCTGAGTTACCTAATCAATTAAGAAAAGCTGGCAAGAACTATTTTGGAATTGTAACCCAACATACAGTTTTTATAAGGTGATATTCAGTAATTGTTGAGATACCTCCAAACACATTTTATCATCCAGTTAATCTTATTAAATTGGGAACAACAAAGAAGCCATTTGAATACTAAGCGGAATGTAAGGAAGATATTAATGATAAAGTAGAATTCATGGAAGCTATATCAAGAATCAGAGCAAAAGATCATCATAAAAATTTTTCAAGAGATGAATAGAGTTTTAACAACAGAAGATGAAGCAGCATGAGTTTATTTTATGGGACCCACAACTTTAATTTACTCATATGGAAGACTTTAAGAAATCTCAATTTATTTAATGTTTTATGACAAGATGAGAGCAACAAATTTGAAAATCTAGATAATACAAAAAGAATTTGTCAGTTTTTATCAGAATATGTTGTTCATAAATGTAGATATTGTGATGAAAGAAGTATAGAGAAGAAAGATTATGAAAATCCTGTAATAGATATGAGTGTAATCTAAATCAAGACAGATGGATAAACTGGAAGTCATCGACAATTTTACAAGAAAATAACAAAAGAAGAAAAGACAAGAAAGGTGAAAGAAAAAGTAGAGATATGACATAAAGAATGTGGAATAAAAAGAATAAAGTTAAAAGATAAGATGAAGTTGCAAGCCTATGTGACAAAATTATAAGACTATGTGTGATTAAGTTGCAAGACTACAAGAAGAATGTAGAAGAATATGTCATTAGCTAGTTATGACAATAGAGCTTAGTAGCAATTTCATTCCTATGCTCTAGTATACTTCCCAGTGTTCTAATAAAATATACATTTCTAATACCCTTACTCTTCTTAAATATTTAAGCTTTCAAAAATTTTATATTGGATATCGTGTAACTAACTTTCTTATAGGGATCAGGGGTAGTAATATTATTTTATCCATAAAGTAATGATCCTATAAAGAATTACTGGTTATATGTTCATAAAGGTAGAAACTCAATTACACATCCAGTAGGAAACAAAGGAAAGCTGTGTTGGGATAATATGAAGGAAAAAGGTTTGAATCCTATGGAAGAGATTCAAGTAAAAGTATTTCTTGTATGAAAGAGGACAGGGATCCTTCCATGACCCGGATTATCTATGGTCACCCTTGGGGGGACTACCTTAGTGGACATATAACTAGCTGGTCATTAATGCAAAGCCTATAATTTTATCACATAGGCTTGCAACTTCATCTTATTTTTTAATTTTATTCTTTTTTTCCACCTTCTTTATGTCATATCTCAACTTTTTCTTCCACCTTCCTTGTCTTTTCTTCTTTTGTTATTTTCTTGTAAAATTGCCGGCAACTTCCAATTTGTCCATATCTGTCTTGATTCAGATTACACTCATATCTATTATAGGATTTTCATAATCTTTCTTCTTTGTACTTCTTTCATCACAATATCTACATTTATACACATCATATTCTGATAAAAGCTCATAAATTCTTATTTTTTTGTATTATATGGATTTTCAAATTTGTTGCTCTCATATTGTCATAAAACTGATTAAATAAATTGAGATTTCTTGAAGATATTCCATATGAGTAAATTAAAATTGTGGGTCCCATAAAATAAACCCATACTGATTCATCTTCTATTGTTAAAACTCTATTCATCTCCTGAAAATTATATAATGATTTTGTGCTCGATTCTTGATACAACTTCCATGATTTCTTCCTCATCATTAATATCTTCCTTACATTCTGCTTAATATTCAAATGACTTCTTTGTTGTTCCCAATCTAATAATATTAATTGGATGATAAAATGTGTTTGGAGCTATCTCAGCAATTACTTAATAGCACCTTATAAAAACTGTATGCTGTGTTACAATTCCAAAATAGGTCTTGACAGCTTTTCTTAATTGATCAGGTAACTCATAAATTTCTTCTATAGATGGTGAAGGATAAATAGACTGGATTAAACCATATTGGTATAAGGCTTTTACAAGTCTGGGATGAGTTCCTGGATGGATTATGACTTTATTTTACATGAGGTGATTTGAGAGTAAAATGGTTAAGGTTATAGATAAACTGTTTAAAGTATCTATAAGATTCAAGCATTTTGAAATTGGGTGGTTTAAAGTTAGGCTAGTTTCTGAACTTGTTCTTGAGGTGGATGAAGATGGCTAATTAAAGGACTGGCTATTTTGAGTTTTCTGGGCTTCTTCTAGGGCTTGTTGGCTTTTTATAATATCAAGTAAAGGAGTGATTCTTTGCTCATTTAATGTGATATTACATGGCTTTCAGAAGTCTGAATAGCTGCATTTCTTACAGACCCTATTACTTGTTTGTTTACATGTCTTTCTTCAAGCTTCCTTACTTTCTGACGAAGTTTTTCTATCTCAATGGAGATTTTCTCAAGTTGATTAAAGAGCTTCGAATAATTCTCATTTACTTGATTGCATAACAAGTTCATATTCAATTCCAAAATTTGGAATCTCATATTAACTTGCTCTTTAAAAGTCATTGATTCTTGATTAGAATCATTACAAATCTGACTTACACTTCTTTTTTATTCCATCTGCTCAGATAATCTGCAATCAAATTATTTTGACCTTTTATATATTCAATTTAATAATCATAATAAGATATGTCATGTTGCCATTTAATTAACATTTTATTGCATAATTTATTTGTTCTTATTCCTTTGTCTAACCAATGCTTTACTTGAGTATTATCAATTCTAATAGTAAACTTGGTATTTACAATAAATAACTCAAATTTTTCTATTGCCTTTACTATAGCTAAAAACTCTTTCCAATTTGAATGATATTTACTTTGAGCATCATTAAATTTTCCACTAGCATATCTAGTTATTAATTCCTTTCCTTCATTGTTTTCATGATTAAGAGCTTGTTTGGACTTTTGGTTGAAAGTAGGTTTTACAGATTCCGAGGCAAAACCTAAGTTTTGGAGAATAGATTTTGGAAAATAGCTTTTACAAATTCCGAGGCAAAACCTAGGTTTTGAAAAATGATTTATGTTTGGGAAGTTATTAGCTTTTACGGATTCCGAGGCAAGAAAGTGGGTAGGAAAGAGGAAAGTAAGAAAGAGAAAGAGGAAAAAGTAGGAAAGAGAAAACATAGGTTTCAAACCGAAGTTTTGTAACCAAAATAGCTTTTGGGAAAAAAATTCGTTTGGACAAAATCTCAGTTTTGAGGTAAAACCTAAGTTTTGAAACCAAACCTAGGTTCTAGAAGTTGTTCCCAAACAAGCTCTAAGAGTTGCTTCCCAATAATTTTCTGAAGCATCTGTATAAATTATCCATCTTACATTATTATCTATAGGAATAGTTAATTTAGGTAAATTTTGACATTACTTTTTAATTTGATTTAATATCTTTTCAGTCTCATTATTCAATGTCTAATTAGCTTTTTCTCCTGCTAATTTAGATATTTTATCAGTTAATCTTAATAATTTGGGTATATAATTCCTAACTTAGTTTACTAATCCTAAGAATGATTGTAATTCTTTTTTATTTCTAGAAATTCTAACACTTTTTTACTTATATGATCTTACAATTCTATTCCATCTGAAGATATATATTGTCCTAAAAATTTTATCCTAGTTTTTCTCAATTCATCTTTTTAAGGTGATATATTTAAACACTTTTCTTCAATTAACCCTACAAATTGTTTTAAATGATTTTCATGTTTTTCTCATTTTTTAAAATATTAATATATCATCAATATAAATTATTGCAAAATCTTTTAAAGTTAATAATGACTTAGAAACATATTCCTGAAATATACTACGACTATTATGAAATCCTATTGGTAATACATTCCATTCATACAATCTTTCTGATATACTGAAAGCTATATATTTTTTACTTTCTTCTTCTAATTTTTTTGAAAAAAATCCTGATTTACAATCAAATTTACTAAATATCTTTTTGCCTCTTATTAGATTAAATAAAAGTTCCATTTTTAGTATATGATAAATATTTGTTACTACTAAATCATTTAAAATTTTTTTATAATTTATTACCATTCTTGATTTTCCTCTTTTTTTCACTATGTTTAATTACTATCATTGCTGGTGAAGAATAATTAAATCTATTTTCTCTAATTAGATTATATTTTTTCATTTCATTTATGTGCATTTCGAATTTTTTTTATCCTGTTCTATCCACGAGTAAGGTTTACAGTTGATTTCTTTACTATAATCTTTTAATTCTATTTTTAGTGTAAAAGCTTAATCCTTCAATATGATTACTCTTGATCTCTCGTGAGATTTCATTATGCTCTACAGTTGCCTTCCATGAGTCTTTAGTTCTCTGACAACTTTTGCATACTTAGTGTATTTAATCATTAGCATAATTAAGTATTTCTTATAAAATGAACAGAAAGAGTACAAGGCACAAGCCACTGTATTTCTTTTTCTCACTTTAACATTTCATTCTATCGTGTCCATCTTATAAGTGACAATTACTTAAAATTTACAAAACGAATCAGAATTAGTTAATAACAATAAATGTCTAAAAGATATATTTTTTAAACATATCTTATTTATGAAGATCATGAGTGTGAAAGAGAGAATAAGTGAGAAAAAATAATAAAGAAAGACATACAATTAATTAAAGTTAAAAATAGAAAATGTGCATTAAATTTTTAAGCAAGATAAAATTATTACTTATATATAAGAGCAAACTCTTGGAAAAGAATAGTTTGTATAAATAAGACATGAGAGATATTAATGAAAGAAGGAAATAGGACATGAGAGATATTAATTAAGCTTTAAAGTTCTAAATTAAAAAAGCTAAAGTTGAAAAGATTTGTCAATTCAGGATAACTTTAAGAACTTAATTATCATTCCTTGATCGATGAGAATTAGTAATTAGTGCCCCATAGAGTGTAAAATATAGGGCTATGGTATAAATTTGTTCCACAAAATTTTCCTCAGGATCAATGCTGCTATAAAAATTTTTACAGAAGCAATATCTTCCCAAAAGTTTAAAAATAAAGCAATGTTACCAATTAACGTTACAAATATTAATGGTCAACATCACAAAATTTAGTCATGCACGCTGTTAGCATTAATTATTCTCCATAAATACTCCAGGCTTCTATTTTATTTATAAATAATATTATCTCTAATAAGGTTGATCCTTTGTATAAGGAACACTTAACTTTTTACAAAAAAAAAAGGAAAGCATTTTTTCTATATTTTTTCTAAATTGATTGTATCTCTCTCGTAGGCAAAAAAACAAAGAGTATATCTCTCTCTTATATTTCTCCTCATTTCTCTCTCTTCTCTCTTCCCATTTATTCTCTTTGATATTTATCATCTTCATAAATTAGGGTATTGTTGAAAAATAATTACACCTCCTACATATTTAATTATTTTAAATTAATTTCAAATATCAATTAATTTTGTGTAATATGAAAGATGTTTTTCATTAAAAAAAGATAAAATGCGATATATCCAAACCCACATTATTAAGTTGGGTCATCGATTAAAGACATAAACGATCCAAAACTACTGGCCTTTGTGACTAACGCCATGAGTTTAAAAATTTAACCCTGAATTGTACCCAAAAAAAGAAGCATTTAACTCTAAAACTCAAGTGATGAAGTGAATATGCCCATACAAATGCAATTGAAAGCGATTGTGGAAACGCGTCAACGGAGGAGTGCTTTTAAAGTTTATAAGATAAATAGATGAATAAGATTATCTTGATTTATATAAAAACATTTGTGAATGTGCTTTTGATGAACTGACATTCACCCAAACAGGTTGAGAATTAGTTGAAACTATAATTTTCTTTAAAAAAATATATAAGATGGAAGCTTTAAAATCCAATAACAAATGGAACTCTGGGAAAGTACTATGATTTGCAAAAAGTTTTGGATCCAAATATTTTAACAGCCAAGCATGGAAGGAGAAGACACAGGAATAACAATAATCATATATACAAGATGAGAAGGGGAAAAAACATATTAGCAGTTACAAGATCTTACCTTTTTATTCAAAGAGACTTCAACCGTTAACAGGAGGAAACTCCATTATGTTCTTCTGCCATGTTTGTTATGAAGTTGAAAGAAGAGCAACGAGAGTGAGGAAAAGGAATTCTGCTGGAGAAAACAAGAGTACACAGCAGAGAGAGAGAGAAGCAAAGGCTCAGACAACCCGTTTGAGAGCTCTCTCTCTCTCTCTCTCAATGGAGTTAACTCACAGGGTCTTCAGAAATGCGTGCCAGCAATCGGCAACCCAAGGGTTGTCAAGGCCCTACTGGAGAAATGACATGTAATGATTTCCATCTTAAATTATTGCAGTAGTTGATTGATGGTAATAGATCTAAATCTCGTTTAGAAATCCGTTTGAGAATAGTTTTTATAGAATTTAAGATAAAATATATATTTTTAGATTTTAATAGAATAGCTTTTATGAATTCTGAGGTAAAACTTATGTTTTAAGATGTTATTGTGTTTGGGAAGTTATTGACTTTTACGGAGTTCGAGACAAAAAGTAAGTAGGAAATATGAAAGAGAAAGAAACAAAAAAGAGGAAAGAGAAAATTTATCATAAGAGATGGTGTAATTTGACAAAAAAATAGCTTTTTCAAAACCTAAATTTTATCTCCAGAATAATTTTTTAAAAAAATGTGAGTACTTGAACAAAACAAAACTACAAGCCAAGCAAGCTCTAAATCGGCAACCCAAGCTGCCTTGCTTCCTTTTCATCAGTATTCATTGGATTCTATTCATTCATAGATTATTTACATTGTAGGGAGCAGAAACTCTAAATCAACCATCCGGCTGCCAAATCTACTTCCATAGGAATCCATACATAGTAATGGTTCCTGAACAGATTCCTTGAGGGACTTCCCTTAAGGAGGACTAACATCATCTAAGTAGATAGAAAGGCACACTCATCCAGATAAAAGATGGTGGAATCACCACTCCAGCCCATAAACGAACAATGATTCTATACCCACTGAATAGGCTTATGTTTTGCCAACCTAAGAATAGTGTAACCATTCACACTGAACAGGTACATATCAAGCCCCTGATGAACAGCGTGTACAAACCGCTAAACAGACCCAAGATAATGATTCTACCTTTACCATCATCATAAAGTCTTCCCTTCAAATTACAAACCACCAACACCCCAGCCATCAACCAAGAGGAGAATACCTCCAATCAACCAATACTCTTATTAGTAAAAGATTCAGCAACCATGTAATTAGCACTAAGAGCTTCCCTTCCTTTTCTTTTCCATTGAATCCTATTCCCTACCAAATCAACCAGACCAGTGACATCAAGGATAAAATTTGTTAGTTTAACATATCCTCTGATCAGATTATCAATGCACCTGGTCTCCCTGTAGTGGTAAAGAAACCTTGCTACCTCTAGATTCAGTACTTCAATATAATAAACTATCCTCAACAAGATGTATTCACCAATAAAATCAGCCCAACTACCCTTCTGTACCCTCAAGACCGAATCAACTTTGCGATAATCATTACGAGTATTAGGAAAGGTACTTACCTCAGACTCCCTAGCGTTCAAAATCTTCATCACAGAAATCCTCTGCTCTACTTCCTCTCTGCCTGCCCTTTCAGCGTTTTAAACCACTAGGCTTCCATCGGAGTTCCTATATGAAGAATAGGGCAAAACCACTGGAACCTGAGCCCCTACAACTCCCATTTCCTCACAACCCCCCGAGTTGAAACTGGCATCATCACCTGTAAGCTTCTCTGACGCTACGGACCTAGGAGATGAGGCAAGGGAGGTGACGACATCTGGCGGAAACTCTAGCATCAAAGAAAAGGAGCCATGGGCCTCAACCGTTCCAGTGACGCCCATGACATGATGAGTCAAGAGGCATTCTTGGCGGGGCTTCCCGATTATTGCTTCCCAAGACCCTGGAGGAACCCAACGAAGATTGCTATCAAAGCTCACCTCACCGGAACAGAACTTCCAACCGTCTAAGCGACTATCGCCTCCACCGCTATACTTGCCCCCATCCGACCAACCCATTGAAACCCTGACCAACATTCCCACCATAGAGGCACAACCATGAACTCGGCACAAAGAGAAGAACAAATCTTCCAGCTATAAGGAGAATCGGTGACCCGACAGACTCCACACTTCAGCTCAACACCGCGACAGCAAACCCTACAGAGAGGGTAATTGAAAACCCTAGCAGAGAGGGAAAATAGGGCTATTCTAAAATGGTAAGTGTATATATGTATTGAAAAATGCTGAATGCAGGTGAAAAAATATAAATTCTTGTATTAATTTGGTATGCCATGTCATATGTAGTATGTGCATTCACAAACCAACAACTCATAATATTGTTAATCTCATGTGGAGAAATACTTCATACTCCTAGAGTATCATATCATCTATGTTCTATTCAGTAAAAATATTTTAAATGTATTTTATTACATACATTCTTCTTCCTTTCCATCATGCTTCTACAGTGTTTTTTTACAGTATGTGAAAGAAATTTTATCTCTTTTTACATGAAAATGTTTTTTAATTGATTTTAGATCAATCGTCATGGCGTTACTTGTTTGTCCTTGTTGCCATCATCTTTCAGTGTGTTTTAGCTAAGCATCTTTATCTCACTGCCATAAGCGTTACTTCCATGTTATGTGCCTAGAATAAGAGAAAAATTAATTTTTTTAATCTCTTAACTTTTGATTCGATTGTAACTCAACTTCTAAACTTCGTTTAGCAGTTTGGGAAACCTACAGAATCAATTAAAAATGTATTTTTATACAAATCGATATAAAACCCAGTTCATATATTTATCTTCAAATTACGTACGGAGGCCGCCTTTCTTATACGAACATGTTTCTAGACGGGATTAGGCACAAATAGTCATTGTGCATGTGTAGCCAATAAGGGATGGGAAAGCGGGCTAGCCCGTGACAGCCACCTTGCCTGACGAAAAACGTGCTGCAAAAATGCAACCCAAACCCGCCCAGCAACCCACCAAAATTATTTATATTTTAAAAAAATAAATTTCCTTTTTTTTCTGTTTTTCCAATAAGATTGTATAGTCATGTGATTCTTTTCCCACTCTCGTCAATAAATTTTCAGTAATAATTTTTTTCAAGTTTTCTAAAAAATATAAGTATTAATGTGTTGTTATAATTTAAAATATAGTATTATAGAAAGTTGATATGAAAAATAAAATATTTATACTATTTTTAATGTATTAGGTATTATTTATCATACTTTGTAAAAATATTGAGATAACAAAATATAAAATATATTACTTTTAATTTTTTTAAAAAAATCAGCTAACGTAGGTTAACCCGCCAATCTTCGATTTAGCATGGGCCAACCAAACCTACCTCGGGGTGACGTGTTGGAACCGCAAGTCCAACCTACGTTGCTAGCCGTAGTAGCTATGTCGCTTTTTGCTTTCATGTTCTTATAAAACATTTATGAAAAAAATTAACCGCAGATAAACTTCTCTTTATCAGACCTCACGCATAAAGGACAAAAGTAAGAGAAAAAAGTATTACAATCTACATAGGGAACAAGATAGGTATGAGGGAAAGAATCATTCGGGACACTGATTTGATTTGATTTTATCCTCTTTGATCACCTTGTATGGTTGTAGTCGAATTTCTTCTCCGTCCACTGTTGATAGTCAAATCTCTTCCAATTATATTTAATACTAATTATTAACTGAAATTTGTTCAAATAATAGGGAGGAAGATACGTTTACCTCTCACTGTTTCTTTTCTTTCTATTTCAGGATCCAAGGTCAATAATCGAGGTGCTATCTAAAAAGGTCAAAAGGTATATCAAGTATGTTAGGTTTCTTCTTACCGGAAGTAAACACAGTGATGGCAGTCGGAATAAACATCATCAATCAATCAGGGAACCTCAAAGAACAATGGGTTTTTACTGAATCACTCTAATCGTCAAGTTTAAGTTTTATCTCTCATCATTAGAATAACATTTTATGAAGTTGGCTAGAGTTATTCTATCTGAACTCAAACATGAAAGACCAAAGCGGTATATTTTTGAATATTTTTTCTTAGTTGAACTTTTAATTGATTCAAAGGTATTTATAGTAAATTTGGGAGTATCTTTTCATATCTTTTTAGAAGTGATTAATTGATCCATGCATACATATATAGCTGTAATCAATTGAATATTAATAGATATCTGCATTTATATTTAATTTAATTTAAATGTATGACATTTTTTGAATTTATTAAATAATTATGATTATTATTGCGTTCATTTTAAGTTTAAACATTCTACAAGGAACATTATGAAGCAGTTTCTGAATGATTCGAGAAATCGATAAATAAATTTAATTTATATTAGGTAAAGGTGTAAATTTAATAAAGAAATATTTACCCGGATACTGGTACATTTTATTTTTAAAGAATGCAAAAATTGTTATAAATATATTATAAAAGTGGATGTCCATAGACTCTTGATTAACTAAACTATAACTACTATAAATGAATTGTCATTGTGAAACTAAAGAGTTATTCAATGTACATAGAGTCACAATGTATGTACAAAGAGTCACGGTGTGTATTCATCTATATTCATTGTGCTATTCATTATTTATGACTCTTGAAGATCACTCTTAGATGCCTATAAATAGGACTTTGTACATGACATACATGATATAGAAAGTGAATGAGAATTGCTCTCACATTCTCTCTTCTCTTATTTTCTTATCTCTTATCTCAAATTCTCTTACTTTTATAACACGTTATCAGCACAATTGCTTTGACGAAGGTATACTTCCCCCAAATTATCTTACTTTTATAACACGTTATCTCTTATCTCAAATTCTCTTATTGATTTCATCTACTTTCTTTTAGTGTACATTTGTTTAATATCGATCTATCTGAAATAATCTTAGCCACTATATGGAATTAAAGTGAATCTTTTACCGATTGTTTTAATCATCGGGTTCCATGTCTAAGATTGGAGATAATTGTTACTTTTTTATTTTAAGTTTTATACATATTACTTTTTTATTTTAAGTTTTTATACATATTATTGATATGACTAGAAGTCATATATATATATATATATATCTGATTTTAAATTGAGAAATTATATGACCAGAAGTCATATTTCTTTTAATATGGTTAGAAGCCATATTCATTTGATTATATGTTATATGGCCTGAAGCCATATACATTTTTATATATTATCTTATGGTCAGAAGCCATATCCAACTTTTATCCTGAAAATAAAGGGTCAAAAGTCATAAATTTTTATTTGCTACCTTAATAAATGGTCAGAAGCTATATTCATTTGATTCTATGTTATATGGCCAGAAGCCATATAAATATTTTTGTTCTATCTTATGGTAGGAAGCCATATACAACTTTTATCCTGTTGATAAATGGCCAGAAGTCATATAATCTTAATTTTCTATTATGAGATTATATAGCCAGAAGCTATATAACTTTTATTCTTTATATTATTAAATGGCCAAAAGCCATATAATCTTAATTTTCTATTATGAGATTATATAGCCATAAGCTATATAACTTTAATTCTTTATATTATTAAATGGCCAGAAGTCGTATAGCCTTAATTTTCTTTTATGAAATTATATGGCCAAAGTGATATAACCTTAATTTATCATCCTCATCTGATTGATTGGCTTGAAGCGATGAGAATAAAAATGGCCTGAAGCGATGAATTTTTTAATTTTGATTGTCTTGAAAGCATGAGATTAACTGTCAACATAAGTTGTTCTTTATCATTTTTATTGTTATCTTGCATTTCATATTTCAAGATCTTTCTTTATTATCTTAATACAAAACAGCAGTTTGTCAATGTAAACCAGAAGTTTACTGATGAATTTAATGTTTGGCATGACCGGTTAGACCATGCTGTATTAATTATGAGTGTAAATAGGTACCACCATTTCTCATGTGATGCATGATCCAAGGGAAAATTTATTATTAGGTCCTCATCAAGTTAAATACAACGTGAGCCTTTCACATTTTCAAAACAGATACAGGAATATATTTGTGGGATGATAAACCCACATGGTGAACCATTTAGTTACCATATGGTTTTAATTGATGCATCAACTAAATGGTATCACGTTTGTTTATTATGTTCTTGCAACCTGAAGTTGCAAGATTCTTTACTCAACGAGTATGGTTAAGAGTATATTATCCTGATTATCCGATTACAAAAGGCTATCTTGATAGTGCTAATGAATTTACTTCAATAGCCTTAATGAAGATTGCATGTCCCTTAGACTTGATGTTGAACATCTTGTAATTCATGTTCAAACACAAAATGGGCTAGCAGAATGATTGATTAAATAGTTGCAACCTTTTTACATGAGATATAATCTCTCATCTTCTGCTTAGGGACTACCCATTTTGTATGCAGTACTGTTAATTCGCGTGAGGCCAACATATTATTGAAAGATTTTCCCCTTGCAAAGGTTTTCGATTAAGAACCTAATATTTCCTATCTTTGGGTCTGTAATATATGTGCATTTAAAACCCAATGAATATATGCTGGCATGGTTTGCCGAGTGTCATTTGATGAATTACTTTCATCAGCATCAGGGAGAGAAAATAAGCAGTTGGATCAAGAGATTAGCTAGAATGAATTATCGTTGTCTCATTTTGATCCTCAGACAAAACAATGTAAATTGGAAGTTCAAAGGATAATTCATTTACAGAATTTAACTAATCAAATGCCAGAAGCATTTACTGATCCAAAAAGAGTAGCAAAGTTACATGTCCCAACTGTCAATGCTCCTATAAAAATTAATGTTCCTGAAGGATAAACTATTATGAATAAATCCAAATCACGCCTGAAGCGTGGAAGGTCAATCGATTCCAAAGATAAAAATCATCGATAAAGAAAAGGAGCTAAACAATATATATGGTCGAATCGAGGATAATCAATAAAAGATAATAGCTCCAGAAGAGTCATCTCTAGAAGAGAATGTGGTAGTCCCAGAAGAGACACAGGTACCTGAAATATGTGAAAATAATGAGATCTCAATGAATGGAATCCGATGGGACCGAAATAAAGTCAACGTTGACGATATCTTTGCTTATAATATAGCATATGATGTAATGAATAGTAACGAGGATCATGAGTCAAAATCCATTAGTGAATGCTAACAAGGCATGTCTTGTAGCACAAGACTTTACTCAAAAGCCTGGTATCGGTTATGGAAAAAAACACATTCACCTGTAGTGAATGCGACTACTTTTCGTTATTTGGTTAGCCTGACTTTAAATGAAGGGTTTGATTTGCATCTAATGGATGTTGTGACTGCCTATTTATATGGCTCACTTGACAATGATATTTACATGAAAGTTCCTAAAGGACTGAAAGTGCCAGAAGCACAAATCCTTGAAGGACTTAAAGAGCCGAAAACATTGAATTCTAGTTCTCGAGAACAATACTCAATCAAGTTGAATAAGTCCCGGTATGGCCTGAAGTAATCAAGGCACATGTGGTATAATCATATTAATGAGTATTTGTTGAAAGAAAATATATAAATGATCCAATATGCCCATGCATCTTTATGAAAAAAATATGGAATTGAGTTTGCCATAATTGATGTTTATGTTATGATATCAATATCATTGGAACTCCTGAAAAGTTACAAAAGGCAATTAATTGTTTAAAGAAAGAATTTGAAATGAAAGACTTAGGAAGAATAAAATTCTATCTTGAATCATAGATTGAGTTTATAAAAAATGGGATCTTTGTATATCAAGAAACTTATACAAAAAAAGATTCTAGAATGGTTTTATATGGATAAATCATATCCATTATGTACTCCGATGATTGTGAGATCCTTGCAATTTGATAAAGATCCATTCAGACCTTGAGTAATTAGTGAAGAAGGTGATGAAGAACTACTTGGTCCAGAAGTACCATATCTTAGTGCTATAGGAGCACTAATGTATCTTGCTAATCAGACACGTCATGATATATCATTTGCTATCAATTTATTAGCAAGATATAATTCTTCACCAACATGAAGATATTGGAATAGAGTGAAACATATTCTCCCTTATCTCAGAGGCACTATGGATATGGGGGTATTATACTCAAATAAATCCAAGCACAAACTAATTGGTTATGCAGATGTTGGATTTTTGTCTGATCAACATGATGGTAGATCACAAACTGGATATCTGTTTACATGTGGAGGAGCAGCTATTTCATGGCGATCTATGAAACAGTCTATATCAGCCACATCACCTAACCATGCTAAAATTCTAGCAATCCATGAAGAAAGTCAAGAATTTGTTTGGTTGAGGTCAATAATACATCGCATACGAACGACTTATGAATTATCTTCGGGAAGAATGATCTCAACAATCCTACATGAGGATAATGCCGCATGTATTGCACAACTAAAGGAAGGGTACATCAAGGGTGATCGAATAAAGCATATTTTACCGAAATTCTTCTTCACCCGTGATCTTTAAAGGGATGGTGAAATTGATGTACAACACATTCATTCCAATGAGAATTTGGCATATTTATTCACCAAGTCTCTTCCAGGTGCAATCTTTCAAAAGCTTGTCCATGGTGTCGGTCTTCGCAAACTCAGAGATCTTAAGTGATGTCGTCATGAGGGGGAGTCGATACACGCTATACTCTTTTTCCCTTATCTAGATTTTGTCCCATTGGGTTTTCCTAGAAAGGTTTTTAATGAGGCAGCACTAGAAAGTGTATCTATAAATGATGTACTCTTTTCTTTAACTGGTTTTGTCCCACAGGGTCTTCCTAGTTAAAGTTTTTAATGAGGCATATTCATAATGGACATCCAATGGGGAGTGTTATAAATACATTATAAAAGTGGATACCCATAGACTCTTGATTAAATAAACCATAAATACTATACATGAATTGTCATTGTGAAACTAAAGAGTTATTCAATGTACATAGAATCACAATGTATGTACAAAGAGTCACATTGTGTATTCATCTATATTCATTGTGCTATTCATTTTTTATGACTCTTGAAGGTCACTCTTAGAGTCCTATAAATAGGACTTTGTACATAACATACATGATATAGAAAGTGAATGAGAATTGCTCTCACATTCTCTCTTCTCTTATTTTCTTATCTCTTATCTCAAATTCTCTTACTTTTATAACAAAAATAACCATTATGTTTTAAAAGTTTGGCAATTTTCTATTACCCTTGCACACACAAACCGTCATTTCATTTTTTGCTTCTTTTATTTTTTTACTGCTTTTCTTTCCTTCTTCTTCTTGTTTTTTTTTCAAATCTCTTTCCCACTCTTAAAATATTACTTAGTATCAGAAAGATTTTTTTTTATCTAAAAAATGTCCGGAAAATTTTATAAAAATTTAAGAAAAATATCCTGAAAAAATATTCTTCTTCCTGCCAAGCTTCTTCCAGGATCTCCTGAAAACCGGTCGTCTCATCGCATCCATTTTTTTGAAGGCAAAAAAAACGAAGATAGCATTTATATAGTTTGGATCGTAGAAGAAGATGAGATCAATTTTCTCCGAGCATGATTACATTCTGAAGAAAGAAAAACCAATAATAAAATGAATTAAGATGATGTTTAAAACCAATAATGCTATGCAGATATATGGTCCTGGGGAAAACTTAATGGCTGTTCCATGAAGAAGAATTAACATGGTTAAGATTTGGCTTTGATGACCCGAGAAAGCTTGCGTTCCCAGGCACGGAATTGTGCCTGGTTCACCGCCGGCGGAATCTCGATCCTCCCTGTCATTTTTACATCCTTGTGCTGTAACTCCGACCACCTGCATCTTCATCCTTAAGAGCTCCTCCTTCTCCCTCATCCACGATACATCAGTCGGCATCTCAATCCTCCCCGCCACTCCTCAAACGGCGTTTGAACTTGGAGATGCTTAGATCGCCGTCTCGGAGAGATATACCTCCACTGTTTTGGCCACGCTGTGCATCCCACTGGGGTGCACCTCTTTGAACTCGTCGGCGTTGAAAACAGCCATGCTCTTCTCCTTCTCCTTCTCCATGAATACCTTTAATCTAATCATAAAAAATAAAAGGATGGACCCACAATAAAAAAAATGGGAAGCCGAGGGGATGTGTGTGGGGAAGTGAAAGGGAAGGAAAGAGCAACAATAATAAAAAAAATGAAAGAATGGAACCTTAAAAAAAAAACAAAAGAAACGGCGTAATATCACAATTGCCCTAGGCTATTTTTGCACCGTATTACACCTGGGCAAACATTTATATTAGTTTTTAGGGAAATCTTGTTCAAGTATACGGATCGTAAGTAGTATAAAAAGTTATCGTTCTCATGAAGACTATGGCAAAAGTGAGCGAATAAATGCAATTGTGCTCTTAATTTGGTTGGGCAAAAATCATTTTGAGAAGTTTAACTTATGCCTCATTTGGTACGTAGAATTCATTTCGATGGATATGGATGTGGAAATGGAAATGAGGTTTAAAAATATGTTTGGTATATCATGGAAATGAG
This sequence comes from Vachellia pachyceras, assembly GCA_025593235.1. Taxonomy (NCBI): domain Eukaryota; kingdom Viridiplantae; phylum Streptophyta; class Magnoliopsida; order Fabales; family Fabaceae; genus Vachellia; species Vachellia pachyceras. The sequence continues at coordinate 2,419 of JANTPZ010090404.1, read as the reverse complement.
GTATGATTTTTAGATGAAAAGACTTAAAAGCCCTTCTAAATTAAAAAAATCTTTTTTTTAACTTTTAAAACTACCTAAATCAAATTAAAAAATTTTTAAAAAATTTTTAGATGGAATTATCTCCATGGATTTACAAATCCAAGCTTTTGAGATGGAATTGTAAATCCATGATTTTGGTGGAATTGTCTTCCATGTGGAAGCCAATTCCATGGTACCAAACATGTATGGATATGGAAACCAATTCCACCAAAACCATGGATTTACAATTCCATGTATGGATATGGAAATCAATTCCATTTCCATATCCATGCCTCTAAATTTTATGGTACCAAACGTGACCTTATGAAATAATTGTTTGTTCAAAGAAAATTAAGGTAAAATACAAAACAAAAGTTGATTCTAACTCCAAAAAATTAAGACTCTAGGATACTTCTTCTCTCTATACTTCATAAAACTAGTTATTTCCCTTTTAATTAACTTTAACGAAGAATCTAATGTTTGCATAAGATTCACAAGTATTGGAAAGCCTCTCTCAAGTCAAAACCAACGTCTATTTTCAAGAACTCATTCAATCTCTTGCAACAAGCTAGTGAAAATAGTCATTAAGTACCAATCTTATAATGACAATACTAGGTTAACAAGTAAATCTCTTTCCTATCAACAAACTATCGACTCAACCATGAGTTTCAAGTCTAGTATGAGTTTATCCAAGTTCTTTAAATAAGAAAATCTCTATCTCAAGCATTTTCTCATTCAACAAATCAACTAAATGGTGATTTAGAAGCATGAAGTAAAGAATAAAATCAACACATAATCCTTTATTAAATGCCAAAAAGAAGGAGAATAACAAACACTACAAAAAAAAGGTTGTATTAGTAGCGGTTATTTCACGATTTTGTAGCGGTTATAACAGCTGCAAATGACATTAGTAGCCATTTACCAAACCGTTGCTAAAACTAGCGTGGCAACAGCTTTAACCGTGATTATACAAAACCGATGCCCACGACGTCATAACCGCTACTAATTTTGTAGCGGTTTAGAAACCCGATACAAAAATAAGAGGTTTAAGAGTTCTTTTTCATTACGTTTGTAGTGGTTAAACATTTTCTATTTAATCAACGCGTAATAGTTATATTTAGCTGTAGTATCGCTTGTGTCATATTTATAGTGAAATAAAAATATTTTAAAAATAAGGAATATCCCTTTCTATATTTCTTTCTTTTTTTTAAGTTTCAAGATATTATGTTTCTTTCTTAAGCTTATTTTTATTGCAACAATTATTTGCATATCTAGAATATTCATTCTAGAGATATTCATCAAATGGTTGTATAATTTTTGAAAATGGTAGATTTGAATATTCTTGATATTCAGATTCTATTGATCCTCGAAAACCACCTTCATAGGGATCTTGGAATTGGCAAACATAAATTTTAAACTAACAAATATTACATTTGGATAACCAAATTATTTTTACCGATAATCCTTTCTGAAAAATGAATTGTCCAAAATGCATTCTGAAAATGCATCTATATTTAAATTAACGTTGGATTCATATGCTTTTTGGCAGAATGCATTAAAAATATTTTGACAGAGTGTATTTATAACCTAACGATCAATTAAAGAATGTATTTATATCTAAAGAGGTGACTTTTAGTGGAAAATTATTCAAAAGAATATGAAGCTCATTAAATAATACATATATATTATTTTATATATTGTGATAAAATTAGAGAAAAATAAAATGATAAAAAAATAAAAAAAATGTAAATTACATACCATTGAAAAGTAAAATTATCCAATTAATAATATTACATAATTTTTATAATTTATTTTTATGAATACATGGTTATATACTAGAACTTCTATAGTGTGTTATCTGAATCCGATGAACATGGTTATATTTTTATGAATACAATTAGGCAGACAGTTGATAGTGATGATAATGAAACTGTTTTTTAATCCTTTTAATGCAAGGCTTGTTTGAGTTACCCGTTTGAACACCCAAAATCCATTCCTGCACTTACCGAAACAAAACTCATATTTACCGAAACAAACCCGCAATAGTCAGAGCCCATAGGTTTAGAAGCTTCAGTAGTGCTAGGGGCTTCACTTAAGCCAGGAATCTTTGCAAAGCTAAGTAAACAGGGGAGCCAAATTAACCAACAAACACAACCAGCAAACAGAAGAAGAACAGCTCGGTCACAACCAGCTAAAGGAGAGGAAATGCCTGAAAGACCCGAGCGATGATGAGAGCTACGGCGGTGACGAACGCAGGGTAGTGGCGTCGTGGAGGGGAGCACGGTTGCGAGAGGACCAGAGCGACAGGAGAGACCACGGAGAAGACGAGTTTTTGGAAGAGGGGTAAACAAGCGTTATGGCTGAATCAATGCTGCTTTTCCTCTCAAACATGATACCCGAA